>DVZL01006321.1:0-11448 GCA_018236625.1 Lasaia peninsularis
AAGGTCAACTCTATCTCTGTACTAAATTTCATCAAAATCGGTTCAGTGGTTTAGGCGTGAAAGCGTAACAGACAGACCGACAGAGTTACTTTAGCATTTATATTATTAGTACGGATGGTACGGAACCCTTCATGCGCGAGTCCGACTTGTACTTGGCCAGTTTTATTTTTTAAACTAATATTACGTAGAGACCTGTGACTATACTACTTGGAATATAAGAGGTGACTTCCAATAGGATACTGCATTTTTATACTGTTTAATTCATCTTTTGAAAAATTAAAGTTTTGAGTATAATTTATCTAATTTCAACATACACATTATTGTCGAATGATTAAGGAGAGTTATTTTAGTTTCTGATGCCATAATCTGTTCCCTACATTATCTTATAAGCAAATATTAAACAATCACTGTCGTTAATAAAAATTTAAATTAAACAACATTTAAATTAAATCAGTACATCATTAATTTATTCATTCATAAATTTTAATTTAAATGCGAAATTTTTTACTTGGATAACAAAAGACGTCTGTTTTTCAACTCGGTTTCCACCCGTGGCTTCGCCCGCGTGTATTATTTTGATAAGACAGATAACTTTTAAAGGGCAGAAAATTTTCCGACTTTTATACTTATTGCAGATGTTTTAATGGTCTTTTTGATGTAGTCGGTATATGTACAAGCTCAAGGTCAGCTCTATCTTTGTACCAAATTTCATCAAAATCGGTTCAGTGGTTTAGGTGTGAAAGTAGATAGACAGTCATAGATTTTCGCGTTTATTATATAAGTAGGGATATTAGTATCCTGTTTCCTTAGAAGTTTCGCAGGATATTAAACACCTATGTGTATCTCACACTTATGTCTGTCTTATTTTTTTTATTTATACTCTTTTGTGCACTTGTAGTAAGGACAATTATAAAGATAGGACAAACATGGAATAAATTTCTTTAAAACCTTTAAGCTTAAAGGTTCGTTTTTTAAAAATATGCTAACATATTTTTATTTACAACATGGAATAAATCATTCGTATTCATCATAAAATGAAATTGTTTGCTAGATGTTATTAAACCTCAAAGACAGTTCTTGTTTAGACAAATATGGATTACAATACCCCCTAACAACTTAGGGGGTTATTTCTAACATACGCAGTAAAGCATGCAATTTCGTTATTCTTCTATCTAAATTCTTCTATTTAAAAATTTTATACATTTATGGACATTATAATACTGTAACTTAAGGGGGTCGTTTCTAAAAATTGCTAACATATTTGTATGCGTAACGTGGCAGATAAAAATTCAGGTCATACGCTGGCCTCAATTCATTGAGAGCCGCGATTCTCGTGTGTATTACATCGGGTCGATGGTTGATAGTGTAAATAAAAACACGTGGAGTTGTTTTCTATTCTACAACTAGGGAACGCGAACGCATACATTACTTGAGGTGTGCAATTATAACTCCCTGTCCCTTTCTCTCACTGTCTCTATCTCATTGAGACACATACAAATCATTTTTAAAGGGTCGGTTCATAACATAATTATTATTTATTTATTTTGGATCACCAACATAAGATATACTTGCTATTATTTTTTGTAAGGAACAAGTATATTACCGGTCACTTCGTAAAAGTCGAATCATCCAACTAAAATAATAAATATCTGGACTAATAATTATATATAATTCATGGTTACTGTATGAATAGACACTCTTTTTTTAATGTCACTTAAATATTACATATAGTTATAAACTTTTTTGCTTCATGACTATTAAAACTAAAGCAATTGGAATAGGAAGTAGCCAACGTGTTAATTTATTTAATCGTACATCATATACGAATATGTAAAACAAAAAACGTGCTTAATGTGTATAGCAGTCTCTACCAGGCAACCTTAATATCCTAAATCTTAAACAAATTTGTCCAGCAGTTTAAGAACGTAGAAGACATAAACATTCTTACAAATATTCATACAAACCCTACATTCCCGAAATAGGCAGAGGTAAATATGCACCCACAATTAGCCGACGATTCTACGTCCCATGATATAACAGGTGGCATGTCAGGTAAATAAACATTTGTTCGTTGTTCGTATCACATTAAGTCGCTGTGACAAACAGACATCAGCAAAAAAAAAATTTGAATTTTCGAAAGGTGATTTAGAGACGCCATAAAGTCTTGTCATTAAAAAGATCCGTAGACAAACACATCAAGATCCTGTTGGATAACAAACTGTAATTTGTTCGTAGAATCCAACCTAAATCTCCCCGGGTATAGCCATCCACATTCGCATTGTATATCTGTTTTGTCAATCTTTCATTCTTTCCACATGACCGAACCATCGGAGCATTCACTTTTTCATTTTTACACCGATACTTTTTCTCAATGTACTATTTTTTTCAATATGCTATATTAAAATGTGTGTTCTGTGTCGTAAATAGCACATATAACATAACAACGCATGTCCTTCGTGCAAAAAGGTTTTTAAAAAAATCAAAATCAATAATGTTGGTGAGCGACGGGCTCTAGACGGTTTAATTGGAATTTTTGGCGCTCGACAAATGCTATAAATTCTCGCTTTTGTTAAAACCAACATGCGTTCATTGTTTTAATTACATATGTCATTGTTTAAACGCTAGGTAAGTGCTACACTTACTATTTAACATTCGTAAATAATTTCATACATAATTAGTATGAATTGAAAAAAAATGCTTACTTTTTCAAAACAAACTACTGTATGATATTGACATCTAATTAAACATAATCCAATAAAAAAAAATTTATTATTTCCCTTGCAATTCTTTCAACAGAGTCTAGAAACGAAATAGGATTTTATCAAATAATACACATGTGTTTTTTTTATTTACAATCTACTTAGGCTTAGATGTCTTTGCCAAAATAAGTTATCTGTACATAACGAAATAATTTGGAAGGGTTCTACGTTCAGTCCCTACGATAAACAAATTTTTTACTGTGATCAAACGCTTTAAATACTGTTAATAATTAAAATAATTAAAAATAATACTGTTTCTAATAAATTACAATGCGGTAGATACTTTTAGTTTAATTACCAACGACGATAGTAGTTTTTACTCTCAGTAAAAAGAGTATGACAATTCTTTGTGTTGCTACACGATGGATACAAATAGACAATAAATAAAACATGGTACAGTGAAAATACTGCAATGTATTGTTTAGTTTTCAGTTTCTTTTCTCATGTGACACAATAGTATACTATTTCTTTTCCATTCACTTCATTGGTCTATCTGTAACGACCGTTCCTAAAAAGATATAAAATTCAAAATTCTTAAAATTAAGAATGAACAGCTATTCGTGTTTTTTTGTGATATTGGAAGGCAAACCAGCAGACGGATTTCCTGATGGTAAGAAATACACGTCGCCGATAGACACCAAAAGAAATGGTGCGTTGCCAACCTGAATGCTATATGGTTTATTCTACACCGGGTCTATTTTAACTAAAAAATACATTTAATTAAAACGCCAGCGATTCTACATCTAGAATATTACAGAATACTCGTGTAAATATTCTGGAGCTTATTCCATACATGCCTTTGAATTTCGTGATATATTGAATAATTAATAGGACATGGCTCATAAAACACCGTAGCCATCTATTACATCTACATGAAGCTTTTACGGGGCGCGTAAATTTTAATTCTGCGCGTTTTCCCGTCGCTCGTAATTGACTTTACGACTCATATCAACTGCAATTAGGTAGAGTCGGCTTGGTCTTTTTTACTTCACATTCAAACAATAACCGTTTTTAAAATTAATGCGGTTTTGCGTAAAACTTATACCATTTTTAATAATACGATTAATACATTGAGGTGGAAGGTATTTGTAATAGGTGATTAGTATGATTTCACAAATATTATATCAACTGCAATTTGGCTTTTTTTTACTTTATATTCTGACAATAACCGTTATTAAAATTAATACGGTTCATGTAATCCGAATATTATGCGTTGAAATGATAGTAAAGTGGGTATTATTTTTAAATAATATTTAATGGACCGACGAACCGTCCTTCACGGGGTTAAAGTACTCGCTTAATGCCACCAACGATCCGCGAGGTTCGGATTCGATTTCCGACAGAGTTTTTGTTTGATGAACATAAATGTATATTTCTGTAGGTATATTTATATAGCGTCTTCGGCTAACATACTTTAGGGTTCAATAAATTTGTGTAATTTGTCCAAAGATCTATATTGATCTTGGGTTATGCCCAAGAAATAGCCCGAGTATTGCATATAAATATTTTAAAAAGTTAAGAATGCGCGATGCTTAAACATCATTGAGAATAAAAATATATAACTTACCAAACCCCCAGAGAATTATTAAAATACTTACCCGCCAATGTCTAAACCAAATGGGACAAAATGTTTGAGCTTCCTAACTAAGAATTTCAATTGATTCACCTGGACACATACATACATTCTTAATACAGTTTTTTTACAGCGATACAGTACCTACTTAAAGTATATGAATATATTTTACAAAATTCCCATACACCCAATTTAATATTCTGTATAAACGACATCATTAAATATTTCTTTGTTTTAATAAACATTGTATAAACAAGTTTTACTTGGCGATGGTTATTGCTCGAGTACTAAGCGCGTCCTATGGACTATTCAAATTAAAAGTAGGCCGATACTTTCTCTGCGTCGCTTTCTATTCAAAAATGAAGTGTTAATATCATTATTGTGAAATGTACATTCCATAAATATATTGACATTTCAAATTTTTGACGTGAAATGCCATTATATTGTCTACAGTAGATAATAATGTACAGGTCTCTTGCGGCGCAGGTAGAGAGTTTTGAGTGCCAATTGCACCATTCCTACAGCTTGCCCATCTTTCCCCATATTCATTACCCTCTTCATACAGACACTTCGTTGGCTAACGAAATAAAGAGTGGAAAAAAATAACTTCACAATGAACATATGAACCGAATCATTTAGGTTCAAACAATGTCCCCCAATACTAATATATTAATATAATAAATCTCGGTGATTCTGTGCAGACTGACCAGCATTACTGCCAACGGCTTACTTATTTTCGCCATCAGTAGTGCTCGCTAATGTCGTGTTTTTTGATGGATGTCGCCTAATATCTGGACCATAAGATTGCGATTAGGTAGCCGACCCCGATACCACCTGGAATAGAATCGGGATTCTTATCTTCTCAGACAAAGGAGAGGATATTCTTATACAAACAATATGCAAACTTCAATAAGTGAAATGTAAGTTTCGGTCTTAATAAACATGTGTAATTATGGTAAAATTTGTCACAACTAGTGTCGTACGTCCACAAATATGTCCTCATTAGCAACGTATTAACGCAAACGTATAAATTTAATTCTATAAGACAGTCGATTTAATTCTATTAAACACAAAGGCCAAGGTAAATATGTATATGTAAGCGACTAGCGATAATGTCGAGAGACAGCGCGGCGTCTCCACACGAGACTAATTTTACGCGTGCTTGCTTCCGTGACACTCGATCTGCCTTTCGTCGTATTTGTATTATTTGTTCTACAACCAAGAGTTAGTCAGTGTCTTGTGTCGTAATGATGTCTCCAGATGATATTATATAGCTTCATGGTCGTAACACTATAAACCTGAATATGAGACTACATTTCACTCACACTCTTCATGACACTCGATTTATAGCTTTTTATCATGTCACAATCAGCACTACAGAAATAATGTAGTAGGATCTTAATACCAATCACTCACACTTTTCGGGACGTGATTTAGAGCTTTTTATCATGTTTCTAAAATCAGCACAACATAATATAGTAGGACCGTAGCGGCAATACCACGAACAGCACGTCGCCTCCACGCGAGACTACATTTCACTCACACTTTTCGTGACACTCGATTTAGAACTTTTTATCATAATTATCACAATCAGCACTACAAAAATAATGTAATAGGACCGTAGCGGCAATACCACGAGACAGGACTTCGCCTCCACACGAGACTACATTTCACGCACGCTTTTGATGACACTCGATCTAGAGCTGTTTAACGTGTTTGTTGGATCAACATTACAACAACAGTGTGGCAGCACCATAGCGGCAATCTCACGAGACAGCACGTCGCCTGCACACGAGACTACATTTCACGCTCGCTTGCTTTGATGACACTCGATCTGAAGCTGTTTATCGTACGGCGGGAAGACATCCTATATTTAATATCATATAAACGTTTCATTTCACTGGCGATTTCGAAGATACGTTTATAAACTATTAACAAATTATTATTAGAATTAAAATTATACTGGTGTTAATCAAAAGTATTCTGTTTTCACTTGCTTTAAGAATATGTTTTAAAATAAAAATCTATGTGGTTTTTTTATAGATCTGGCTTTTGACGAATTGCACATAAGGTCTAACAGCCCGATCGTAAGGCAGCCGTGCACCTGCAACATCTATGGTGTTTATAGGCCACGGTTCTCTTACCATCAGGAGACCCGTGTGCTTGTTCATTGTCTTATGCCATAAAAAAATGTAATATTCATAGTTCTTAGTCGGTTTTTTATGACGTGTATACCAACTGACTACTTTCAGTTATGTAATAAAATGTCGTAATATCGGAACTATCAATAAACAGTAAATGATTCATCAGTATTATTAGAATTTGAGACTGCAAACTTCAAAGTCGAATCTAAGCAGTCGAAATAAATAAGGAATAGAAAGGTTTATTCTGTATTGAAATGGAAATGTTTACAAACAAACTAAAATGGTTTCATTCACCGCTTTTAGACACGAGACCCTCGGGATTGCAAAGATCTACTCCTCGAATCCCGGCCTTGAACTTGGTGCGTGACGCCGACACCGGGACATTTGCCCCGCCGGTTACCGGGAATTCCCTCATTCACGAGGGACCAAATAGATCGAGCTGCGATTTGATTTACAACACTATGTTACTCGTATAAATTGAAACGTATTTTATTCGGTTTTCTCACAAAGAGATAGCGCGATTTTTACATTTTTTTACGTCACTATCGCTTTATTGATAACACGCCAATGAACATCGTTTGATTTGACTATTTGACATTGAAGTATGCCTTTTATTTTCAACATGTACTTTATAATCAACTTTATTATTTTTATCGTATATTTTTTGTCAGGAGCGCGCTTAGAGTGCACCTAATGTAATAAAATTTGAAATTCGACTACTTCAAATGGTTAAATATTTGTAAAATTGGTTTAAATTGCACAAGGTTTCATCTAATATATACATTTTCCATGTCACAATGTTAGTTACAGTACTCCTCCGAAATGGCTTGACCGATTTTTACCAAATTTTTATATGCGTATTTAGTAGATCTGAGAATTGGTCAACATCTATTTTTCAAGTGTGGGCGGTACGAAGTTCGCCGGGTCAGCTATTGTATGTATAATATTTCAAAATAAATGCCACTTTCATTGTTCACGCTAATAATTGAGATTGGCACGACCAATTGATTTTTTTATTACTTTGTTTCATTAAGTTTCTTATTTATGCAAATAGGAATAACTTTGGACGGTACGAATGGGTAGTCAAAATATATTTTATTACATATTTTCCCTACATTTTAAGGTTATTTTACCTACCGTATACCTATAGTCTACCGGCTGCTTTACACTCCAGATTAAAATGCGAAAAAACGTGGCGTCAGGATAAATATTGAGTGATTACTATATTATATTTTTTAAAATGTCATTTTATACATGCGTTTTTCACATGAATGTACACTGACAACCACATGTAGAGATCATTACAAGTGACGTATGGCCGGATATAGTGGCATTGACCTTCGAATCGTTTATCCGGAATCCGGATACGCATTACCACCAATGTCATAATTTTCAAGCATGGCCTATTTAACCACAGATTAACCGACGCAAATTGCTTTCATTTGGATAAACAGATAACGTAAATCTCGAATGCGATGGTGTGGCTGTGATTTATACGAACGGATGAAATATTTATAGTTGCAAGTACAACAGACCCGCTTCGTTTGTCGAAGCTCGGGTTCGATTTCCAAACAAACAAAAAATATTTATTAATGATATGAACTAGATATTCATTTATGAACTTATACACTCATGTGTATAAGTTCAAAAATGAATACCTGACTCGTGGCTCGATCAGAATCAACGAGTCGCGAGTAAAACCATCGATCCTTTAAAACAGTAGTTCGTACGTGAGTTAGAGGTTTTTTATGATATTGGAAGGCAAACAAGCAGACGGATTTCCTGATGGTAAGAAATACACGTCGCCTATATACACCAAAGGTGAAAATAGTACGTTTTCAATCTAAGCCTCTTGCGTGAGTAAGTTTACCGGCTACCCTACCCTCCAGACCATAACACCAGAATGGCGAGCACTGACGCTATTGTGGCAGGAATAGGTAAGGCGTTGGTACCAATCCGGGCGGGTCGTTGCAAGACTCTACCACCTAGTCAATGTCCGATTCAGCTCCCAACAGGGTCACGCGTTTCTGTGATGACCTTGTTGTGATTTTTGGATCCAGGTGTTCATTTATTAATTTACTAGCTTTCTACATACATATGTCTAAATATAGTCACGCCTATATGCCAAAAAGAGTAGAAAAAGAAACATTTGCACCCACTATTAGCCGAAGATATTAGCTCCCATGATGTGACAGGCCATATCGTTTGTTTGTTTGTATTGAATAGTCTCCAAAACTACGAGAGTGATTTGAAAAAATCTTTAACCATTAGAAGCCAACATTATCCCTGATGAACAAAAGCTACTTTTTACATTGGGAAAATGCTTAATTCCTACAACAAAACGGGTAATAGGAGAACGGGTATTAAGAATTTTCTTTCCGTGCTTATCTATTTCACATAACTTCTAAATGGCTAAAACGATTGAGTTGATTTACATGGATATTTTGTTGATCTCTTTTATGATTTAAAAATAAATATGGACCAGATAGATGGCGCTGCTCTTATTATTTCAATTACGAACTAACCCTGCGAAGCCGGGCCGGACAACTAGTGTCCTAATAAGCAAACACGTCAAAATAAGTAGTCAAGATAAGTCTTCCATTATTCAAAATCAAAACAAAAATTATTTTAAGAAAATTGACCACAAATATGTCGATAGAATATAACAAATAAAACCGGCCAAGTGCGAATCAGAGTCGCATTCGATGAGTCCATTAGAAATCCCGTTAGTTTTCTTCCCTACCAATCCAAAAAAAAAGTTATATTTACACACATACTTTAATTGAATTTAACTTCACGAGAGTTGCATTCTTTACATTGAATATTTTTAAAAAATGTAACCAATTGCGAGTCGGACTACTGCATGAAGGATTTCAAACCATTATCTATAAAAAAGGAAAAACACGTTTGTTGTATGGGATCACCCTTTATATATTTATTTTATTCTTAAGTATTTGTTATAGCGGCAACAGAAATACGTCATCTGTGAAAATTTCAAGTTTCTAGCTATTATGGTTTATGATAAACATCCTGACGATAAACATACAGACAGAGAGACGGACAGCAAAGTCTTAGTAATGCGTTTTTACCCTTTTGTTGCTGGTGGTGCTGGTGCCTAACAGGAACAGCACAATAAAAACATTCCAAATAATCAACGAAAACTGGATTGGATATAATAAAAATAATATCAGAATAATAATTATTTTACCTACCATAGAATGTACTCGAATTATATAAGTCTCCCAATAATTATTATTTATTTGGTTCGACGGTTTTCGATTAGTGCCCATTGGAATGTAAGCATCTCCAATTTCACTATTGGATGTTAGACGTTAACACGATTTGGTCCTATTGCCAGTGACCCCAAGTTAGTTGATTATAAAGGTCCATCACCTAGGAATTAACTAATTGGAAGATCTTCTGAAGCGTAATTGAAAAGTTTGAGGAAAAGATTTGAAAAGTTCTTAATAAATATCGCCACGCTGAAATCAACAAAGGAATAGACCGAGTTACTTATACCAACATTGAATCCCATGATGTAACAGATGGCAAGTCAATCACCATATTGGGCACAAATTCAAGCTTAGATTAATTGATAACGTATAAGTTGCCCTACCCAAGAATCAAACCCGGGACGTGCGTCAATATCGGACGTCGACGACTACACAGAGTTTTTTTTCATTTGTAGTAAATTTGTAGAATTCCACTTGATCATCGTTATAAATCACTGTTTCCACTTGACAGATCATGATGAACAATCTGATGATCATTTTGAAATATTATCGCGTCTGTGGTTTAATATAATCGGTATATGACTTTGACAACAACAAACAATTCCAATTTTCTTAAGGTATTTTCGTTTTAGATCCTTTTATAAGTTTTTCTTATAATTCTATAAATTTCATTTTTCCTAAAATATCTTATTGAATCTAGAAGTTTTTATAAACACAATAATAGATTTTAATCTCATGAACCCACTTCTCGGTGTGATTTTGTAAAATAACCGTCTAAACGTACACAATTCGTTTTACTTCAGTAAATAAATGAAATCGTGATTTTTCCAGCTTTCTCGGCTTTAGAAAAAAGCCCATGGATGAATCGGAGAAAGAATGACTAAAAACAAAGACGTAAATGTACATCGATATCGATAGGGTATATCAATATTGATGTATATTTACGTCTTCTTTTATCTATCTAATTTGAGTGAGCAAATTCCGCTCACCGTCAAATTCATCCAGTAACTAGAGTCCGAGATCAGAATTATTAGATCTCAAAAAAAAATAGTAGGTGAGCCCAAAATTTCAATACTTATAAAAGTGACAAGTGCGTTTGTTATTTTTTATCAAATATGAATTAAAATAAAAAAAATTTAAACAAGTTGAAGTCAGGTTTGTCTAACAGCCCGATACAGGGCAGCGGCACGCCTACATCTATGGTGTATATAGGTCATGTTTAACCTATGCTCGCTTCAGAGTGTCCACTTCTGATTTTTTGTCATTTTTAATACGCTTTACCGATGACAATGCAATAATATGAAAACAGTTCCTCATCATTCTTATTAGGACCGCCAGGATTAATAAATTCTTTTATAGATCCTTAGGAATAAATTCGACCTTATTACAGTGATCAAATGGTATAGAATTGTATCTACAATGTTGTGTAATGTAGTAGTTCGAAAAAATTCACTAGATGTCGCTGACCGTGAAAGAATCGCGCAAGATTGAAGAACGACTGAATCGTATATATAAAACGTAAGTCTATTAATTGGTTTTGAATCAATTCCCGTTGATTGATGATACGAAGAAAAAAAATCTAAAAGTTCTTACTTAATTTCCCAACATAACGATTTCGCGAAAACTAAAAATTCAAATATAAAAAATAGTTAAAAAAAAAACTAAAAAACACGCTTTTATTTCTTGTACAACTAAAAACTAGAAAATAATTCTAAGTTAAGAAGAGTTCATGTTACAGG
>DVZL01006322.1:0-11448 GCA_018236625.1 Lasaia peninsularis
ACCCCAAAGTAAGCAAATTATATGCTCGTGTTATGGGTGTTAGATAACGATACTAATACATAGAAATACTTAAATACATACAAGAATAAATTTAATAAATGCCCAGACTCGGAAATACAAACATCCATGTTCATCACACAAATGCCTGTCCCCGTCGGGAATCCAACTCAAGCCTCGTGGTTAGTTGATGTGGTTAGGCGTGTACGCTAGCCACTCGGCCAACGAGGCGGTCAAAGGGAGTTAAAATATTAATTTACTATTTTATACCCGACGTATTTTAAGCCAAACTACCAAAAAATTTCACCGTTTTCAAATCTAGCTTAATGTTATCTGCAAAAAATTCATTCACAATATAATAAGTTTTCTAAAAGCAATTCAAATACCTTATGAAATATTTTAAGTGAAAATGATTTGTTAAGTTTTTTTAAGTAACCACCGCCTGAATAATAAAATAAACATTTATCGTGCATCAAAAACAGAAAATTCGTCACGTAAATGTCTGCTCCCGTCGACAATCGACCAAGGCGCTCTATGTAACATATTGTTATTAGAATTTATAATTTCCATCGTCAACACTTGGTGGAATTCCATTGTATACTTATGCACTTTTTCCTTTAAAACACACTTGTAGTATTCCACAATATTTATGATTTTTAGTTTTAAATTTCACTTTAGCAACCAGTAAAATAAAATAATAAATATTATGGAATAATACAAGCATGTGTTTGAAAAGGTGCATTTATTGTTATTAGCAAGGTTGATTTAAAAATAATACTATCACACCAAAAGGTTACCTATTTATTTAAAAAATAAAAAAATGTTATTCATGATACACCAAAAGAGCACGCTGAGTTATGATCATTTCAAATAGAATAAATACAAAGTGAACATTTGCAATAGATCAAAAGCACTTTTTTATATTTAGGTGCAAAATAAAATTGGCGCGTATCCAAAAGTCAACTGATCCATAAACACTTTGTTTAATTCAGATGCAATAGATGTAGGTCATGATCACTTCGCAAACTCTAAAAATACCGAGACGAGTCACAAAATAATTTATAATTTATAATATATTATTTTGTGACTCGGTCGGTAACAAAACAAAGATAGAGTTGACCTTAAGGAAGGACTGAGATAAAGGAGATAGGGGTTAGAGGAGGGGATAAATATTTGTATGAAACTGTTTCGATGACATTTAAATATATCTGATTCGTTTTCATTTTAAAATTGCCTAGATTTTCTTTGTATGAAAGTTAAACGGGGGCAAAGCCCTAGGCAACAGCTATTAGGCTATACTATGATTAAGCAAAAGGTTTGTAGAAAATATGACAAAACCTGATGCATTACCAGCGTGCGCTCACAAAATAGACGAATATAATGCTCATCAATGTTGTTCTCTAGTAGCTCTACAAAAAAAGTTCGTAGTACTCTCTCTTTTAAATTTGAATCAATACAAAGGCTTTTTTTATGATGGATGCGCGCCGAGCGCCGCGCGTCCCAAGCCCGTTAGTGACAAAAATATAATTAATGACCAACGAAGTGAGCACGGGTCGGCTAATCGGTAAATAATTAAATAATACGGTAATAATAAAAACAGAAATATGCTATTAAAAATCGCTATACTGAAATAACGACGATTTGGAAAACAAATTAATAGAATACACATCTTTCACTAATTAACGTATAGTTTTTTATAATCATATTGAAAATGACATGACACTCGTAAATTAGGGTTCCGTCCATTAACCTTCCTGCTAATTGCTCTCTTTGACCCAAATGACCGCACGTCAAACACCACTCAACTCTGCGCATACAATCATTAAAGGGTCTTTGTTTAGTAAACTGTTTCAATGGCAGTCTCTTAATGATTATAGATTTTATAAATTTTGAACACTTTATAGTATTTACATCATGAAGTTAAAAGTACAATCTGGAGATTCCACTCTATTGAAGAACAGTCGCCAATATTAAACATAGCTATCCGACTTTCATAAAACCGACTTAGACTGGTAGTGACATACCACAAAACTGGCAGAAAGTTAAATTTATCGAAATGTTTATGCTTTGGCCAAAGTAATTGTTCCTTACAAATTACAAAGAGTAATCTCTACCCTTAGCTTTAATAAGTTTGAGTTGTACAAATTTTCATATGAATTTTTAATTTTATGATTATACTATGAATTAAGTATTATAATAAAACTCTGTTATAAAAATCAATTCAATCAAAATAAAATGTATTTACTTTTGTACCTAATAGTACATCTAAACATGAACTAACATAGAAAAGAGACGGGGAATCAATACTATTGTAAGTACTTACGTTATATTTATTTTTAGTATTTATAATACATACGAGTATACCATACCCACAGTAATGTAAATTAACTAAAAAAATTTCAATTACAAATGATTTGTGAAAGAGTATATGTGTTTTATTTAAAATATAAATACTTACGTTTGAGAATTCATCTTCTGTGTGTAATGATATTGCAACAGTAGACAGGATAGTGTCCATAGACGGATAACTATAAGGAAAATAATTCAATTCAAAAATAAAAAGTACCGGCCAAGTGCGAATTAAACTTGCTCACAGAATAATTCATACCATTGTCTAGTAAATCGGCAAAACAAATTATGTTTTGTATGGAAGCACTCGTATACATTTACTTTATTATGTTTTTGTATGTGTCGTTGTAACGCCAACAGAAATACATCATCTGTAAAATTTTCAACTGTCTAGCAATTATGGTTCATTCCTGGCCAGTTTTATTGGATACAGCCTGGTGACATACAAACAGACAGGCAGACAGCGGAGTTTTAGTATTACTAAGACTCCGTTTACATCCTTTAGGTACAGAACCCTTAAATAATTTGTGAGTTAGTGGAGTGATGAGAAATAGCTCGCCTAGAAGACATTTACCTTTCGTCTTGCAGTACACCGAAGATAGCGACGCATCAGTAATATAAATAAATAAATAAATATTAATGTACAAATTATACAAATTGATTTAACCCCAAAGTGAGCAAATTAAATGCTTGTGTTGTGGATGTTAGAGAACGATACTAATTCATAGAAATACTTAAGTAGATACAAGAATAAATTTAATGAGCACCCAGTCCCGGAAATACACTATCATTAAGTTGACAACGGTTGTCTGTCAACACCAGGAGTGTCGTCTGCATGATCGCTATATTATATTATCATGATAATCTTATTTTTCGTACCCAAAGGGTAAAAATGGAATCCAATTACTAAGGCTTTGGTGTTTGTCTGTTACCATGCTTTATGTCATAAGCCGTAATAGCTAAAAAGTTAAAATTTTCGCAGATGACGTTGGCATTTTTGTTGTCGCTATAACAACAAATACTAAAAATAGTATATAGTAAATATATAAAGGATAATAAAACAAGCGCGTTTTTTATGGTACAGAACCGTTTGTGCGCGAATACAACTCGCACCTGGCCAGTTTTATTAACAACTAGCTGTGCCCGCGACTTCATCTGCGTTTTTATTTAATTATTTTATTTTATACGTTTCTAAAATAAAAGTAGTCTAAGCCGTTCCTCATTAAATTAGCTGTCTGCCAGTGAAAGTCCAGTCAAAATTGGTCCAGCTGTTTATCTGACAGACTGACAGACACAAAAAATCTAAAAAATACTGTTTTGATTTATGTACTCGTACCTTGTAAATACATATACATAATATGCATTTAGTAAATAGTGGTTATTTTAATATTACATACAGACACTTCAATTTTGTTCCAATGCGTAAGGCGTATGAATGACAACCTATTCTAATTTTAAATAATTATACTTACACTGTTTTCCACAGAGTCATATTTTCCTTCAAGACTTCGAGAACAATGTCAATGTGATTATTGGACAACGCACTGACGAGAGGTACCGTCAGATCTTGAGTTTTTATAGGACTGTCTTCAATTAACATAGACGATAAGAAACTGAAAAAAGATACACATATTTAAATTGAATAATTCATTGTATCTAAAACTAATGTCAAAGTAAGAGTTCTGTTTTTTCTCTTGTGTAAATTTGAAACAGTATTGCAATTCCAGTTATTCCTAAAGTTTATTATGTTCACTTAAGTAAATCCAGCTTTCCTAATTTTATTTCTTCCTCGACATATGTCAGGATAGCCAAAATAGTATATTGTGGCATCTCATGATATCAAATGTAGTTTTGGTCCTTCGAGCCGGATAGCCTTAGGTTTGTGGGTAGATTTTTGTATGTCACGGTTATAAAATATGTCAGGTAAATATGTTTCAATGAATATATTATGGTATAACTATTATTAATATTATACCTTTTTATTTTCTCCGGAACATTAGTACAACCCAGTATGTCGCCAATGAGACGAGCTTCATTTGCCACGTTTGTAGTTGACATACGATGCCACAGGAAATCGTAGTCTTCTGCGTCTCCGTGATTTAAGCCCGTGCAATAAGCAACGGACCTCAAACTTGGATGAATCCTAAAAAAGTCATGATGTTTTTTATAAAAGAGACTCAGAGAAAATCACTGATCATTAATACGCATGGACATACTTTAAACCAGAAATACTACAGACGCGTTGACAATGTTTCAAAAACGTTTACACTCTTTCCTTTGAAGTTCCAAAGTATTATAATACCATATATAATAAAATAACAAATGTTTAAAAGAAGTATACTGTACAGATATAAAAGTGCTATATTTACATATTATCATTCCTGTTAATCCACGTAAGATCTGACGCTAGATGGCGATAATCGTTATGCCATCGTATCAAACTACAATTACGCAAGTTAAGCTTGGCCACCCTGCTGGTATAGTTATAAAATTATACATTTACAGTTTATTTCTGAGAATACAATCTCTCTCAGTTATATTATATTACTAGCTGTGCTCGCGACGTCGTCCTCGTTTTTATTTATTTATTTACATTTATAAAATCAAATAGTAAAATAAAAATAGCCTAAGCCGTTCCTTATTAAATTATCTGTCTTCCAGTGAAAGTCCCGTCTAAATCGTTTTAGCCGTTTCAAAGGTTAGAGGGTATAAACAGACACACATTTTAAAAATATTGTTTTGGTATATGTACCTTGTAAACATACATATGCATTTAGAAGAAAGCTTATATTTTAATATTACATACAGACACTCTAATGTTATTTACTTGTATAGATTATGCTTGAGACTTCGCCAGTAAATTAAAGTTATTCAGTTTTCCCGCGGAAGTTTTATAAGTAACCTTGTTGTAATTCTGACCAAATTTCATCGGAATGGGTATTAAGTTTTATGATTTATTTCAAATAGACATTGTGAGAAAATAAATGAATGTACTTACGCGACGCCATTGTTTTTGAAATTCTTGTAATGTTCCAAAGCATTATCCATGCATCCTGTATGTTTTAGTTTGCAAGCGAATTCCAATATCTGCATTCGATTCTTCTGAACAGTGAGACTATCTGTAGGTCTGACTTCATAGCCTAGCTCGCCTATTATATTATCCATCAATTTTAAAGCAAAATCCTGTAAAACAAAAGGCTTAATGCGTTCAGAACTCTCAACCAAAAAACTTTTTTGACAACCAAAAAAAAACAATAGAAAACTTACTTCTACAAGCTCCTGGGTAGCACTTCCTAAATAGGAAGCTCTTATTTTATTTAGCCCTCGAATAGCCGCATACCAAACTGCATAATCCGTTTCATATGACATAAATCCTAGAACGTCACGTAGAAGATCGAATTTAACTTCATCAGCGTATACAAATGCGAATAGGTCGTTCACTATCTGAAATTAAGAAGTATTTCACAAAAAAAATAAAAGTATTAGTGTTCATGAACAACAGTTATTTTTATTTATTTATTTGTTTGCAGAATATGTGTGTTAAAAGTTGTTACAAAATAAAAAAAATAATTATACTAACATATTCTACCACAATGTGATGTGCAAATATTTTAAAACATAATTCATATTTATTTATTTATTTAACAATATATTATGTACTATAATTATCTTACTATCTATAAACATTATTTTACACGACTAATTTTAACCCTGTCTACCATAAACTACCACCGCTTCCAATCCTAGCCAGTCAGGAGAAGAAACTGCGAAACAAACTATTGTTATATTGTTTTTTATGACATGGAAAGCGAATTAGTTGGGTCTCTAATGGTAAGAAATAACAGACGATAGATCAACTGATAGGTGCAAAATTGTTTAATCCATATCCATCAATGGTGAATATATTTAAAAATATCGTCACGCTTATATTTCTGAAGAGGTAGACAGTTAGTAAGAAGCTGTTATTTCATGATTACATACAAACACTTCAATTTTATTTATTTGTATATATTGATAAGTAACAAACTCATTTTTAATAAAGCTTTACTTGACCAGAACATTTAATATAATATACCAATCGGTTTTACTTTTTGGATTCCGTGCCTAAAAAGTTTAAATGGGACCCAATAACTAAAACTCCACTGTCTATATGTCTATATTCAGGCTATATCACATGAAGCTAAACAGTTTAAATTTTCACAGATGATGTAGGTATTTCGGATGCCGCTATAACAACAAATACTAATAATTAATTAATAGCAAAAATCTTTTAAGAAAAAGCTTTTATTATTTTTCAAGTTACTCTCAACGAACCCTTTCATTTGATACCCATATTGTAGAAATGCTTCAAAAACAACTATTCTACCATCTTGGTTGGTCCACCATATTGAATTTAGAATGATGTCATGTATATTATCTTGCATTGTCATCCAAACTAAACGTGTATGCAAATATATGAAGATATCTACTTCAAAATTAAATTCTAAGATTCCTCCCGAACATATATACTTACATTTATACAATGCAAGTTAAATAAAAGCTTTTAAAAAGAAAATAAAATAAATATGTAAAGGGTGTCCCCATAAAACCAAATAAAGTTTCTTCATTTAATATTAATTATTTATGTTATTTTTAATATGTCCTGTGTTATACACATATCTGCATGCCTGGCACTGGCACGATCCCTGGTACTTGCATTCATTAATCTCTTCACACAAACACTTGTGACGTTAAACAAGTTTGTATAGAAATATACAATTTATAAAACAACACGACGAAAAATGTACAAACGGCGATATCATCGCTTATAGTATTCTCTGACAGGTTTTTGTATGTACGCAATGGAATTCTACCAATTGCCGACGACGAAGAGTATAAACTTCAATAATTACGAAGTTGATGAGTGAAAAATATGTCAAATACCTTAGCTCTGTTCAAATGGTGTATTTTCTCACGTTGATTTCCCTTCAAGTAACTTGCTATTAGCTTCCAATTATGGGCATCGTAGTTAACCCGATAGAAACCTGTTCATAACATATGGTTACTTTTAAAAACTTTCTTATTAGATTTGCTCCAATATACACGATATAGAGAAATCATGTAATAAATACAATCACACCTTTGTCATTGAAAGATCATTTAAATAAATAAATACCGTCACGCCATTATCCTTGGAAGAGTAGGCAGTGGTACATATGCACCCATGATTAGCCGTATTTAGGTCCCATGATGTAAAAGATGGCGAGTCCGTCGCTATATATGGCACAAATCCTGGATTTCCTCACAATGTTTTCCTACACCGTCAGTCAGTCAGTTAAGTCAGAAAAATTAATTTGTACACGGCGGAAATGGAAGTCCGAAGCGCTTACCACTAAGCAACCGGGTATTTAAAATTCCTATAGTACCAGTCAGTCAGTCAGTCAGTATGACCTATAACTAATATTCCACGGGTTATAGGTTACATTCCTAATTTACACTGGTAGAGTGTTGTGCGATAATTCTATAGGGTCGAGATCCACCGCCATTCCTATTCCTGACGGCATAATAATGTTGTTGGGTTCCGGTACGCAAGGGAGCGTAGCTTTTACATAAGGTCTTATAGCCCGTTTAAAGACAGTAGTAGTAATAATCGTAATAGCTACAACATCTATGGTGTCTTTAAGCCAGAGTTGTCTCTTAGCATCATAAGACTCTTAACATCGTGTACTTGATCGCTGTTTTATTCCATAAAAAAGAGCAAATATTTTTGTTTTCAAATTTAATGCTATAATTTTTTTTTGTGATTATCATATACCGTCACTAAAAGCTATAATGTTAATGGAAAAACAGTCACTCGTATACAAAATTATATTTACTTTAAAATGATTTTTGAAACGTATAAAAACTGAACGCACATTTCATGCTAAAAGGAATTTTTCATTATCTTTGAAACCAAAAAAATCCAATTTCCATATTTAAAAAGACTCAATTTTCCATAGAGTAACTCAACTATGCTTAAGCTTACTGAACAGTTGATAATAACTCCAAAGAAATAGTTTAATAATTTCTCCACGTTAAGAAAAAACGTGACTTTGTTAACCGAAAAACGCTAAACTGTAATGTCCAAATAACAGTCTGTCCACAATATTAAAAATTCGTAGTATAGCTATTTCACTCTCAAGAGGCTGGTTTGTTTTGATGTTATCCAGTTTAGAAAGAGTTAGCAATACTACATACGAGGGACAGGTCATTCTAGGGAGAGGAATATCCAGAATCATAATTTTAGCAATTTAATCATATTATCATATTATGTTACATACATCTTAAATCATTATATCTATTAAAGAAAACAGTATCAAAATCAGTCAAGTAGTTTTAAAGATTTAAGCATCCATTAGCATATAAGCTACTTTGTTTTATACTATGTATTGATAAGATGCATAATATACTCGCGCAAAGCCGGGGCGAGTTGCTAGTATATAATAAAAGTATCACCTGTTTCTTGAATATTAAAAATGATCCATTCGTCATCATCAATCTCTTCCACTTTCAATATTGTAGTGTCATTATCCATTAGGAAAACTGGTTTCGTGTTTTCAAAATTCATATTGTCTTCTTGGGTAAAGGTTATTGGAATTTTATATACTTCATCCGACTCATGGGACGAGTTGATGTAAAAACGTTTCTGTAAATAAAATTCGTCTTAAAAAGAATGTTTAAGATAAAAAAAATCCTTGATGACCTAGTGATACGCGCTTTGGACTTCATTTTATCAGTCTGGGTTCGAATAGTGCTCTTACAGTGAATAAAAATACCGTGAGGAAACCTGGGATTTGCGCACGATATGGCCTTCATATGTGTCTTTCCCTACCATTTCCAAAAATTAAGCCTTAATTTTAACTTTTTAATTACATAAAATAAGGTTGTGTGTATCGCCCTTATAGTAGAGTAATGGCGTCTTACACTGGCGTATGAGGTCCCGGATTTGGTTTCCGGGTAGGGCAACATATTCTTATGAGATCCTTCAGTTCACCTGACAAACAAATGGCTGAGATAGTATTTGTGATGAATTAGGCGAGACTTGTCACAGGTTACTTCATGAAACATAATATTGTTGGCTAATCGTGTAAGTAAATCACGAAACCAAAAGTAATATCTGGAGAGTACATGGTATTGATAGTATAATTAAGTATTATTACCTGAGTTAATATAATAGCGTCATTATTGTAATCGATATCAACATGCAGTATGGGATGACCAGCTTGTACTATCCAGGAACTCATGATACTGGCCACGTCGGACTCTTCGTAGATTTCTAAGGAAGAGAAGTTTGCTACTCCGATGTTAAGGGCTCTGTATAAAGCATCTGGATATCCAGGTTCAAATTGACTAAAACAAAAGTTGATTATTTTATTACATAAGTTCCTATTTGAATAATATAAGAGCATATAGCTGACAATATTTCAAAGAAAAAACGGATTAGACTAATGTATCAACACACAGAACAAACTCTTAGGGCTAGAAACGTAAAATTTTGCATAGCTTTGACTATTATCTCAACGCAGAGGACCAATTCCTATTTATATTTTTTACTAGCTGTGCCCGCGACTTTGTTCTCGTTTTTATTATATAAAAAAGTATCCATTCTACATTACTCTAGCTGTCTCCTCTGTGGTGTAACGGTACAGGTGTCGCCTGTTAAGACCGTTAGCCACGTGGGGTCCCGGGTTCAATCTCCGGGTCGGGCAACTTTTCTTAAATGTTTTTCAGATTTTTCTGAGTAAGCATTACATTGCCCGGGATTGGCATGTGCCTGAAGTGACGATAGGCTTGCCACCTATTACATCAGGGCCCTAGTACCTTGGCTAATCGTGGGTGTGTTCTAGTGTATCTACTGGACTTACGAGTCGTGTATATACTAGCACACCTCTGCCTACCACTTCGGGGATAATAGGCGTGAAGGTACTTTTTTTTCTAGCTGTCTGCCAGTTAAAGTTTCATCTTATTCGGTTCAGCCGTTTCAGAGATTAGCGGGTACAAACATTTCATTATTTACTAACTGCGCCGTCGTCGACTCAACGGCGTTTTTATTTAATAATTTTATTTTACACATTTTTTAAACAAAAATAGCCTACGTCATTCCATATTACGTCAGCTAGTGCAAGTCTCGTCAAAATTGGTCCAGCCGTTTTCAAGATTATCGGGTACTAGCAAACAGATAAACAGACGGACAAAAATTCTAAAAAATATGATTTTGGTATATGTACCATGTAAACATACAAATTGTGCATTTAGTAAAAGCGGTTATTATCACATACATATAATTTAGGTACTCCAACTTCATTGATGACCGCCTCCTTGGTCGAGTATACGCCTACGGCCTAACCGCTTCGACTAACCGCGACACTCGGGTTCGATTCCCGACGGGGACAGGCATTTATGTGATGAACATAGAGGTTTGTATTTTCGGGTCTGGGTGTCTATTAAATTAATTTTTGTATCTATTTAAGTATTTCTCTGTATTAGTATCGTTGTCTAACACCCATAACGCAAGCATATAATTTGCTTACTTTGGGGTTAGATCAATGTCTATAATTTGTCAAATAATATTTATTTATTATTATTATTTTATTAATTATTATTAATAGAAATATATACTATGATAAAAGCATACACTAGCATACACTACAATAGATTTTAGGGCATAAAAGTTTGAGTAATCTAATAACGTATGTAGGTACCTACTAATGTAATGTACATTTCTAACTAATTCGCGGAATGAAAAAAATGTTAAAAGATGTAACCTAACTTTGTCATTTTTTCAATTTTCTTAGTCAATAAGCGACACGACAAGTACTTAAGTATAATGACATCCTTGTGTTGAGGTAGCAAACATTTATGAATGAAAAAAACAATTGAAGTAGATGTTTCGCTGTTTCTTCTCCTGACTGGCTAGGTTTGGAAACAGTGGTAGTTTATGGTAGATAGGGTTAAAATAAGTCGGGTTAAAATTAATATTTATAAATATTAACATATTTAGTATTATTATATAATATATAGTTTTATAATTAATAAACAAATATAAATTAAGTGTTAAAATATTTGCACACCACATTGTGGTAG
>DVZL01006323.1:0-11447 GCA_018236625.1 Lasaia peninsularis
AAAATCAAGCTTAAAGATTCCGCTACATACATACATACATACGTACAACCCAAGCTAATAAAAGCGTATTAAAAAAGTCACTAGCACCGTGATCATGACTAGGAAGTAAAGTTAAATGATAGTTCTTCAAATAAGATATAAAGGCGTTTTTGTGTGTGATATTAAAATGTCAGTGCTGATTTCAGTGTTCAAGAGGGTAGTTTGAAAAGACATTCTTTGGTGAGAAACTGACAAGGCACCATTACCCTCTTTGGTGTCTATACGCGACGTGTATTTCTTTCGTCTGCTGATTCGCATTCCAATCTCATAAAAAATTGAAGCTATGCGGAGAAATTAAGTTTTACCGGTTTATATGTGCCACTTTCAGGACTGCATTTTGGGGGGCAATTTTTTAATTGCCATTGTATGACTTCGATGTCAATGGCAATCAAGTATTCATGAAGCGGAATAAAAACACGTTTTCAGAGTTTCGTATACAAATGGTAAAACTGAATCCGATTACTAAAACTCCGTTGTCTGTCTGTTTGTCTCCATCTCATGAACCGTGATAGTTAACGTTGAAATTTTCACAGGTGAATACTAAAAAACATATTAAAATTAATACATATTCAAAAGAGGCTACCGTACAACAAACGCTATTTTTTACAGATAATGTCACGAAACTGACCGTGTCCTAATCGCAGTTAGTCGGTTTTGGAAAGTAACCTTCCATTTGCCGCTGCTGCTGTCTGATCTCTATTTCGGACGGGGCGAATTTGGTTCTGGATAACGAAGGTAATAGGCTCACATATATAGGCACTATCTGTTGCACGCTAATCTGTCCGCGTGGACTATAATCACGCAGCAACTACGTTACCACGCTATGACCATGTCATGACAGATATAAAACCATGTCCAAAACCTAGTATTTCTGTGTCTTTTTTAAGATATTGGAAGGCAAACAAGCAGATGGATTTCCTGATGGTAAGAAATACACGTCGTCTATAGACACCAAAGGTGGAAATGGAACACGTCGCCTATAGACACCAAAGCTGGGATGGTAAGCCTCTTGCGTGAGTAAGTTTATCGGCTACCCTACCCTCCAAACAAGAACACGACAATGCCGAGCAATGACGCTATTGTGGCAGGAATAGGTAAAGCGGTGGTACCGGTCATATCCGGACGAATCGTTGCAAGACTCTACCACCTAGTCAATGTCACGGTGTTGGTGACAATAGACCCTGTGCTCGCCTCTTACTAACTGCCTGGGTGAAAGGCAGTTGGCCTATTCTACAACGGAACCCGGACCAACACGGGGAAAATCTAATGAAATCATTTAATATAGCCAAGTTTAGATTTTGAATTTATCCCTTTCCTATGTTATAAAAAGCCAATAAACTGCCTCTGAACACTTTTTACCCGCTGGTCAAAAATCGTCCAATTTAAGATAATCTGATGATGAAGACTTCTCTGCGATCAAAGATGCCGTACATTTCAGGTTTCACTTTATAGTGAGATTTGTTTATAAATCGCGGCCGGGATACAGACATACAGATAAAAAAATTAAAATAAATTAAAAAATATGTGTTCTGTATGTACGGATATGTACGGAATTCGCACTTTTATTGTATGAATAGATAACATATACAGACAGTGCATATAATATCAAAATTTCAAGTGATGATGTAAGAACCCCTGAACATAAAACCTATTTGCAGAATAGCTACAAAACAATTTCGAAACAATCTCTATTAAATACAATGGTGTAATAGGACTGCTCTATGTTATTAATTGGAACAACCTTATGTATACCTATTTTTGACAATAAATGATTATATTATTATTATTATTACATACATACACATATCTGCACGCCAGGTTTCTTGCTTGGTAGGCAGAAAGTATGAAATATCAAATGTCACGATCCCTACATAACTGCCTAACTCCCTCCACATTCTTCATTCTCTTTATGCATACACTCACTTTTATATTAGATTTTTACTTGCCTAAAATAAAATAGCAAAACTATTCACACAATCTAGTGCTCTTTGCCTATTTCTCTAATTAATTAACATGCAAATAAATGTATTTAAATGTGAAACTGCATTATAATATCAATTACATCATGAAATAAATATAATATTAGTATTCATTTTGATTCTAGCTAAAATTTTCTCTTTTAGAGCATGCATTATTGTGTCCTTAATAAAACAGTGGAATATTCCAATAATGCTAGTTACAGACCAGGCTAACAAGTGCATTTGTTAATGCTGACTCTGTGCCTTGTATTGTTTTGCATTTATAAAATATTTAAAGTACACTTAATTTGTAAACCAACACACATGCAAATCAATAAAAAAATATTTTAGAAAGTAAATTAACATAATATATTTAACTACATTTTATTCTGGAAGTTTTATTTTATGGGATAAGACAGCAAACAAGCACATCGGTCTCCTGTATCTATAGACACCATAGATTTTGTAGGTGCCAGTAAAATAAATTAAATCCCCGCTAACTATTCACCATTTTATATACTCTAAAACGGATCACCACACTGACTAACATTGCCGGCCGAGTAAGCTAGGATGTGTATCTAGATAAGTATAATAATTGAACTACTTGGCCACCTAACTAATCTGCTGTAAAAGTTAAAAAAAACCCTGTGATCTTAATTTCTCAATTGTTCCGTTATTTCATTGTTTCATTGGTTAAGGCTTCTGACAATCTGTGAGGTTTGATTTTGATTCCTGATGGTAGACGAGGACTGTATCTCTGTGTCTCTGTATGTATAAATTTAATAAACTTTGCAGTGCTATAGGCCAATACCAGGTTATCCTTAAAAAAATTACTTTGTGCTTACATCAATAATTAGTGTAAATTGTCCGGGGATATTTATTTATTTATATACTGTCAAATCAAAATGTAGTTTATGTTAGTAATATTAGAAGAACAAATAAATAATGCAGCTAAAATTATACATTTTACACAAAATGTAACATAATATTCATTATGTAACATAGTTTTATTGGATTAACATACCTTACTAAATCTACAGCCCTTCAAAATTGAATAGGGAAGCCATAATTTGACGATAAGACTGCCGTTGTATACTACAAACTATAGGGTAATCTGGTACTTATACTTATTTCTGTTACAAGTTGAATGTACTTATAAAGAGTTTATTCATTCATTGCTATTGTTAAAGAAATTTG
This sequence comes from Lasaia peninsularis, assembly GCA_018236625.1. Classification (NCBI taxonomy): domain Eukaryota; kingdom Metazoa; phylum Arthropoda; class Insecta; order Lepidoptera; family Riodinidae; genus Lasaia; species Lasaia peninsularis. Next base: position 3,195 of record DVZL01006323.1, read on the forward strand.
CCATTCTATAATTATTTATAGTTTATAAGAATGTTTTAAGAGGAAATCAAAAATTCTTCAGCAATTTTTTTCTTGTAATTATAACAAGTATACTGATGAGGAGGCCAATTTTTAAGTTATTTTATAACATTCATCGTCGGCACTAGGTGAAACCTCCACATATTCATATTTTAAATGAAAAACAAATGAACTTTTACACATATTACTTTTATTTAAAAATTATTTTTGAAATACCTTAGGTTTCACTTAAGTTTTAGCCTTGATGATGAAATAAAAAGTTATAACATCCGAACAAGACAACAAACAAGCATACAGATCTGCTGATGATGATGGACCTTGGCTTATAGACACCATAAATGTTGTAGGTGCCTTGCTGTTCTGATGCTGGGCTGTTAGGCACTGGGCAATTCTACCTGCTTCCGTACCCTTATTAGGTAAGAATATGCAAGTCTGTGGGCCCCTACCCAGGCAAGTTACTTAAACATCCTTATCATTAGCTGTCTCCCTATCAACTCCTATGCATTGAAGTTATTAAGTGCCACTAATTATTTATATGTGCAAAATTTTAGCTCTAAGGGTTTAACCTATGTATTGATACATCAATGACTTCTGCCTTTTATACAAATAAAATTTAGTCAAAAGCACTACCCTTAGTAATTAATAGTGTGACCCAAAAAACGTCAATGGAATAATACAGAAGACAATTGGATTGGATTCGATTTTGAAATGGATAATAATAAATTGCAAGGGTGACTGGGGTTAGTATCCATGTTGCAGACAAACAATGGCTGCCATAAAGCTAATTGCAATAGACTACCCACAACAAAAAGGATGATATGTTTGTACATTCTTTTGAAAAGAACTGAAACTAAAATTCTCCATTTGAAATGTTTGAGGTCAACAACCTTTTATCCCAGTTGACTAAAATTATCTGTTATTTCTTAATTTTCTAAATTCATTTTACAAGGAGTGCAGTAAGTATGTTGGTATATAATTTAAATTTAAACTATTGGATAAATTTATCATTCAAATAAAATCTTTTTAAGTTTTCTTTTCTTTGCACTTGTATATTCTCATCAAACTATACTAATAATTCCACCTTTACGCACAGACTGTTTCGATTGATTAAATTTTATTATTATTAATATTTTAGCCTCTACAAATTTAATCATTAGGATGGATACATATATATCTAAAAATAATTAATGTCGACTTCATGGCATTGCCTAGTTTGCAGTCCACAGGCAAAATAATATAATGTACTTTGTGAAATAATTATAAATTTATTATTAGGCTTTTTCTGTATAGTTAAAAGCAAGCAATATTTTCAATATTTTTTTGAGGTAAATTAGGTAGCTCCATAAATGCATCCTATGTTTCAACACTCTAAAACAGCTAACAATGCAACTTACTTAGAATGCATTTCTGTTTAGAACTTTTATCTAAATAAGACATACAATTTGGTTTGTGTGTTGTTTTTTTTTTCCAAATCGAAATTTCCGGTTGGCCCTTCAATCTAGATTTAGTAAAAAGCAGGGGAGAAAAAGGATATAAATTGTTACATACCTCAAGGTTCTATATTTTTATTGAAAAGTAACCCAGACAAGATTTCATAATAAAAAATCAAAGTTACTGATGAATTACAAATAACTTAACATGAATGTAACTTCATGCCACTAATATGGGTATTAATTTAGTAGAATTATGTTAAAATAAAATTTGTTTAGGTTTTACATTTTTTTTTAAATTTTGGTTTTGCTAACTTAACAAGACATTAAACGAAAGTAATTATATGAGAATAAAATAAATACTTACAGCTCCTCTCGTTGCCGTTGTGACAACACCATTTTCATTGTGGTTGGCTTATTTTAGAGGCGGCGAGCCTAAGAGGTTCACTGCACTTGAGTCTTTTCAATTCACACAGGCGACGGCAGAAATACCGTTGCCATTATCACACCTGCAAAAAAGTTGAGTTTTTACTATATGATGGAAGTTTCCTTAAATAAGTGTTCATCAATAATAGCTACCATAATATTATGTTGCTTGAGTGGATGAGACTGTAGGATCCTAAGGATAAAATTAAGGATTTAAGAGAAATTTTCCTTTGAAGTCAATATTTTTTTTTTATTTATTTCTCTATACCATATTTATCAGGCAATTAAATAAATCCAGGAAAAACAGTGAAACAAAACATGGATTTAAAGTATTTTCAATCATCAAAACGTATTAGGTTATTTATTATAGACATCCAATTGTATTAAAAGAGTATGAAATTAATTGTAGTAAGTGTATTAATTTACTACTGCATTTAAAAATTTAATATTTTAGCTCTTATGTTACAGAAGGCAAAACAGAATGGTGGGGGTAAGTGATCCGAGTTTAAAATCAATTAACCAACCTTAACCAATTCAAATGGTAAGTTTTCAAAACACATTTAAAAATAATCAAAGCACATTTGCCACTATGTTTTATATAGGTTATGAACTGTAGCAACTAAATATCCACAAATTATGTAGAAAATTAGTACAACTAAATAATGTTAAAGGATAACATAATTTAAGAGAAACAAAGATTACATGTATAAACTTCCCAAATTTATAAAAGAACCTTTACTTAAATAAATATAAAAAATGTTTTAAATTCAAATAATATAAAAAAAGGTTATTATAATACTGCAGAATATGTAAATGGTAAAAATGCTTGGAATTAATTGCTCCTCTGTTAACCTCTTTAATTGTTGTATAATGAAAAATTTATGTATTTAGAAAATATGAAAAAAAACAAGCCCACTAAGTTTCTTTTGCTGGGTCTCCTCAGTAAGCGGGTATGTTCTGATCCAAGAATTTACTTGTAAGACCTATGTGAAATAAAAGATTTTCTATTCTATAAAAAAAAACTAGAATTTTTTCAGTTCGTTCACAAATCATAAGAGTGATTTCAAAACTAAACCAATTTGACATTTGAAAATTGGGAATCTAATTAGAAATCCACACTATATTTTAGTAAAATCCATCAAGATAGTATATTTTATGAAAATAAACAGGTATGGTTAATTACCATAAGGATATAATGACGATGGATGGATTATTATAGCTTTAATTTAGTTTAGTTGCTTACAAGCTTAAGCATTGTAAATCAAATCAAGAGGAATCTATTTCCTCACCATAATTTAAAATCAATAATTTCCGCGAAAAATTAGGATTTTTTTAGCCGTAATTTGGGCAGCAGTATTTTAGTAAAAACAAATTAAAATTCATCTGTCATTCACCAAATAATGCAAGGTCTAACAGTTGAAGAGAATGTGTATGACTGTAAAAGATTCCTATTAACATGGAATAAGAGGGTTTCTTAGGATAACATGAAAATTAATTTAAATCATAGTCATCTAAGATCATGTGTTATTATTATTCATACAAAATTACTTATGTATTTTTTTTTACATTATAGAATAAATATTCGTAAATCAACTTACAAATCGAAGATATAGGTGTCGAAATAGGATTTTAATCGTAGTAATATGTTAAAAATATGTTTTCATTGACCGAAATAAATTTTTATGACACAATATAATTTGTTTACGAAATACCTCCTCTTGTTAATAACAAATATTAGATTAAAAGAAATTAAGAAAATTAACTAATTACCCAAATTAGTTCGAAAATATTTTTTATCTGATTAGAATCTCTATTTTTTTGAAATTGGTACTGAAAACTGCAGCAAAATGACTCAGAAATCTGTCAAATTCTGTGCTGACTGCTGTCAATTTGCCACATCAACGAATTAATTACAAGAATTCTATTTTCTCAAATAATTTCACGTTAGTAACGACCTTATTGCAATAAGTCTAAAGAGATTACATAAAATCTACATCCGTTAAATTTGGCAAATATCAGAACGGCCATATTGAACGATTTCATATTGAAACAAGTACGTTTATTGTCTACCATTTTCATTAGAATCTAAGATAAATACTTACAAAAGAAAATAAACACAAATTAATGAATTTTTGTTGAGATAAATAGCACACAACACACAAAAACACACTTCACTCAAGACTCGAGGCAGAAAACCGTTTCGTTGCACTAGCATAAATTCAATACACTACAAAGTACAACTAGCAATGGCGAATGGCGATTGGCGAGATTCGATTTTTCTTTCCTCTTCCTTTCAGTATAATTTGAAACAGCGACATCTGTATTTTGTCAAAATAAATAAATGATAAAAACATTATTATATTGTGGCAACACTAAAATCTGTCTTAGTGATGTACCTAATACCATAGATAAATTGTAAAACATATTTCTCAAATACCAGCAGAGCCCTAAATCAGAAATTCAAGTTTGTCTAAAACAATATGCTAAATTCTCTTTTTAAATTAATTTAATTTTTAAAAGTTGAACTTCACTAAAATTCTAATATTTGTCTTTTAAATTGTCTTATTATTGGTAAAAAAAAATAAAAACCTTATCAGCAAAAACACAAAATATGTATCATAAGGCTCATTCTTTATTTTATATCTTGTGTCGTATTAAATATCGTATGTTTATATAATCATATTAGTAAAAGGTTTTTTTTCTTTGTTCTTCTTCTATACTCGTTTTTATATCGAGTGATGTCATTGCCTAATTAATGAAATTCTACAAATGTGCTAATTTTACTCAAAGTGAGACAGCCATCATCATCCTTTGCAACCCAAAAGGGTAACTAATCCTAATCCTAGTATAGGTCGAATTCGAATACACGAATCTGGGTATCCTCGTGATGCTTTTCCCTAAGAAAACTTTTTTATTTTTATTTATAAGAGTTCTCAGAAAATGTAAATAAGTTAGAAAATTTCATTAATACAGAAAGCCCCCTTCACGTATTAATGAGAGTCTGAAACTGTTATGGACTATTAAAACATATATTTAGCCTGTAAGTAACACAGGCTAGGAATGCTAGATATTTAAAATGTAAGGTAGAAACAATGTTTTGTTTTCGCCAAAAAAACTTTGAAAATTCAAAATACATTCGTTCGCTTTCGGTGACTGGTCTGTACCTAGCTTTATATAAAACCCAAAGACAAAAGTCAAAATTAAATAATAATACCAACCTCCATACTAGAAAATATGTTTTATCAAAATTTAAAAAAAGCTTATGTCACTAAAATTTTTGAAGAAAATGCAGAACTGAAAAAATGTTTTGTTTTTTAAACCAATTAGAGGAAATAAAATTTGTTCTCATTCATTAGAGCCATTTTAAAACTTTTCGTGAATGTTGTGTAGGAACTGCGAAGAATTGTGATGAACGTAACGAACGATAAAGACAGTTCACAATACCTATAGCTTATCTACCCAACTCAACAAAACAAATGTCCGATTCATACGGCCGTGCGCCCATTTCGTAAGTTCTTCGAACGACAATTTCGATTGACGCCCATTGTAATTATTATTGGGTAAAGCTGGAGTCATGAAGACGAAGAATCCGTGTTTTAAACGCATGTAATCTAAAAATAGTGTGATTTATCTAGGCAAATATTTTTAAAATGTGATGTCTTAATCAATTGAATCTGTACCAGTTTATGAATAGAGTCAAGTTTCAATTTTTAAAAGTGTTCATTAATTGTATTGTCGATTTGACTTCTTCGCAATTATTCAACGATAATATTGAGACTAGTGTTCCGTAATATCGAAAATGTTAGTGAAAAGTGTTTTCCTTTCACTGTATTATAAGAAGTGTTAAGACTGATGTTATTATCAATGTGTTTCCCGAATTTGTATACATCATTCGAAAACGATTTGTGTCATGGTGATATTAGCAAATAAAAAAGTAAAATCACAAACGCTTACAAAAACTATGGATTACGATTGGACAGCTGGTCAGGAGACCACTAACAATCAGGGTGTAGGTGTCCCAAGGGCGATCTTCATTCCTCACTCGAACTCCTTACCATTTGATGAAAGACGCGTTACTTTGGAGGAACCTGTCAAGGTAATATTGCATCCTGATTTATTTTATTAGTAGATATTTTGTATCTATTTGTATTTCAAAGCTCAGTAAAGTTATTGACATATTTTGTTACTTTCATGACTTCTGATTGGTTGACAAATAGTATTGTTTAAATGAAGGTAGATATTTTGTAAAATATTCGAAAGAACTTAAACATGAGTAAAAACATATTGTTTATAATACACTCCAGCTTCTGGTTGGTAGTACAACTTTAATATGTATAGAAAACGTCAGAAAACTTTCCTGCTTGTTTGCCTTAATATATCATTAAAATGCACAGGTTGCTAAAAATTATTCAAATTTAGTTATGTAGGTATATTTTTGATTTTTCATTTTTACCAGTAACTTCTGAAGCCACTTTGATATAACCTTTTTTAGTATTTCTTTCCTCTGCTGGTAATCATAACCAATCTTTTAATTCGACTCTGATGTCAATTATTAGAGATAGGTAGTTAATCAATTTTTTCTATTCTCATTGAGACTATGTTTTATCCAAATTAGTATAAAATTACTGAAACAAAGCGATTGGTAGTGACTTATAATTGGCTAGTAAATAATTTCAATTGCTAGGATTTTTAAGTACCACAATATACTTACTCTGATTTACTTTTATATTTTTTAATATTACATATGGAGCCAACATGTCTGCCTTTTGCAAGATCTAATGGGGCTAATATATATTTATTTGTTTATTTAATTCTTTATTTTGTACAAATTCACATAACAAAAACAATCACTTATAGATATTACAATAAATAGAAATGGAGTTCAAACTCTAATGATATCACAAAATTGATGGTTCCCAAAAGTTAGCAAATTTTATGCTAGTATTATAGGTTAGCCTCGGTATTCTAGTGTTTAGCACTTCGGACTTCCATTTCGGTTGTCAAGGTTCAAACCCAGTTGTGTCCTAAGTACATTTTATTAGTGCTTTTACAGTGAAGGAAAATATTGTGACGAAATGCAGACTCATGTATTTAATACTGACCTAATATGGGTTAGGTATCTCTTCTGGGGTAGTACTGTGAAAAATCTGGTGCCCTTGTTAAATCCCCTAGATTAGGTATCAAATTACCATATTATCTGATATAGAAATGGATTAAGCATAGAACAAAGAATATAGGTGTAATTTAATAAATACACAGACCTGAAAATACAGACATCACCAGAGTTCACCATAGGAATACCTGCCTCCCCTGACCCCTCTACTACAGTTACATTTTAATAGTTGGTTATCTAACTTGTTGTTATGTTTTTATAACATTGCTAAGACACACCATAAGCCTATTTATTATGTATATGTTTTTGTAATTTTAGGGATCTTGGAGCTCCTCCAGTTAAACCAATTTTTTTTAACTTATCTGTTTATATCAGTAAACAGATAAGTTAAAAAAAAGTTATAGTTATAGAAATATAGTTAATTGTCTCAGTTATACTTTGACTTTGTAAACTTTGACTAAGGCAAATGCTATAGTATGCCATGGTATAGTAGGCTAATATAATAAGAATCACACACCAGTCACATCATGGGACCTAATATCGTCAGTTGATTATGGTTGCATATGTACCTCTGCCTAATATTCCAGGGATATGGGCTTGACGGTATTTATTTATTTTATATAATTTTCTTTTTTGTTTCTGACTTACAATACACACTGGCTGTAATTAATCATGGCTATGTATAATGGTCAAATGGTGAGTGTTCACAGGTAATTACAATGATCACCATCTACTATAGACTTGATGTTTGACAAGGAGAAATGTTTGTGTGATGGATAGATGCCTTCATTTCTTGGTCTTTAAGTTTGTGGATAAACACATACACATACATATATACACATACTTGTTTGCTTGAACAAGCTCATCACTGGAACTACCTAGCAGAATAAAATATATAATAAATATTTTGTTATTTTAATTTGCTTTGACTCTAAGAGCTTAATATGATTGTAATATGGATGTTAACATTCTAAAAGCATAAATACCGTAAATTAATTTAACAAACAGAGTGACAAAAAATATAGACAAATATTGCTGTCCCCGGAGAACAAAATGATAATTGCAAAAACACGATTTTTCAGGAGAAATAAAAAACATGTTTTTTTAATTTCTCCAAAAATACTGGTCGGAGACAGGTGCTTCTTACCTTTTTGTAAAGCTAATTTTTATACATTTAGAATATTTCAATATAATATAACATAATAGAGATATTTTAAAAATGAAAAGTTAGTCAAATTTAATTATTGTCTGAGTTGTATAAAGTCA
>DVZL01006324.1:0-11447 GCA_018236625.1 Lasaia peninsularis
CATCCGAAAATGATGATACTTTGGATATTTTTTTTAGCTTATTTATCTCTATTTTGAAAGTGTTATATATTTTTTTTTTCAGTTATATTATAATTACTTGAAGTATTGTTTAAACACATGCATATTCCTTATTATGAATTAACATAAAAATCGTCAGCTCATTTAACTTCTAATACCAAAAAATATTACTGGCATATGTAACAGGTCCCGTTTACTTATTAACAGTTTTGTTAAAATATATACGGCTCCTGCTGTATTTTTAATAGTGTAAATACAGTTCATATATTGCTACTGTTTTTTCAGTAGGCACTATAATTTTAATGCATCAAGTCGAAACTTGATTTTGCCCTCGCGATCTTCCTTCATACCCGATCATTTTAATGATTATTTTGTGGCTTAAATTTTCTTAAACGTAAACACAAAAAAGTTTAATGTTTGTTACTATGTATTAGTATTATTGACTAACAACTATAACACAAGCAAATAATTTGCTCACTTTGAGATAAAGTCAATTTGTGTATGTTTTTATCATTTTTTTTTTCAATACCAGCTCTATAATACCCGCCCGCACTGCCCATAAATAAAGGTTTATCGATTCTCAGACCTTTCTACTTGATGCGCACACAAAATTTCATGAGAACGAAACGGAAGTATCCTATGTCCAACTCCTGATAAAATACCTCCCTACCAATAGGGAATATGCATGTGATTTAGATATGGCCCAAAAAAATATCTTTATTGCTGATAAATAAATTAAAATTAAAAAATATTGTGGGTATATTTACCCACAATATTTTTGCCAATATTCAAGTTTTTATTAATAAAATACTTTAAAAGTATTTTTGAAATTTCCTCGCAAATTTCGAATACGCAACTCCATGACGTTATGACGTTACGTCAAGGTCCAATGTCAACGTAATGTTAATTTATATCCTTATTTTTGCACCTTTGGGCATAACTAATATGAAAATTTTCGCACATAGGGACAATAGGTATGGTAGGACTTCTCAGTGGACAATGACGTCACAAATAAGCGCCCTAAAATGGCGGTGTTTAATTCATCCGAAAATGATCATAGTTTGGATATTTTTTAACTTGTTTATCACTATTTTACAAGTGTTATATTTTTTTCAGTTATATAGTTACTTGAAGTATTGTTTAAAAAAGTAAAAAAAAACATGCATACTACTTAGGCTGCAGTGAGACGAGACGAACGAGCTCCAGTCATTCTTTATTTATAAATAGTGTAACTGACACAACTTTCTTTTTTATATAAAGATTTGTAACTTTTTGAGTAAAATGTGACTGAAATGATGAAGAGACAACGCCATTATCAATTTTCTGGCCTTATAATATAAATGAGCCAAAATTATTTTTGAATAGCACTCATGTTTAGGCTTAAAATAGGTATAGGTCGGTTTGAGTACCTATCAATCATTATCAGCTTCAAAAGAAAAACCCGAATATCATAATACTTCAATCTTAGATTTAAAATAAAAAATTGTAACATTATCAATTTGATAAGATTATAACTGGTAGCAGTGATTTTGTCAAAGTTGTTGAGTTTTTAATAGATTATATTTTAGAGTATTATATAAACTATATTTTTCCCGTAGTTTCACTAAACTGGAAATCGGAATAAAAGTATCCGTCTGTTTTTTATGATTTTAAAGCATACCTACCTACAATCATAATTGGACATAGTTAAGCATAATCAGAAGGGAACTAACCGACATACCTACCTATTGTTTATTTTGAGCTATGAATATTTTAAAGTAGATTGGATACCTACAGAAACTTCAGCATTAATTAAATCGTTACGGAATCTTTGCCATCTTATAGACTGTGTTTCTAAACTCATGTTAGGACAATGCAGTGGCATCCTTACCCAAACTCATCGAGTGAGAATTGGCAGCGTCGAGAAAATCCACGATAATATACTACCTAAATTCTTCATGAATATTTTGTGCACTTTTTTTACTTGATACTTGTATTGTGATTCAGATGTAAAGTGTTTTTACATAATTGTAAATCCAATGTGGATATTTTTATAATATCCCCATAATACAAGTATCAAGTAAAAAAGTAATAAATAAAACACCAACAAGCACAATTTTTGTTGAAAAAAAATGTACAACATGTAATTAAAAGTCAGCAAAACTACAAAAAACGACATAATTCTTTACGATGTCTTCTTCGTAAATTATTTTTTTGTTTTTGTTCATATTTCAAAAAACGCTACAGCAATTGCCATACAATTTATTTGGGACCAATCATACAAAAAAGATTATGTACCTAAATCAATTGAAAATTTGACGAAGTAATGATAAACATTCACAAACGGGGAGACATCTATATTATTTACAAAATATACACAGAACCCTTCACGAGACACTATTAATGTTTATTTTTATATAAAAAACTGGCATAATATGTATATCAGGCACACTTAAACCTATTATTTTGCATATATATAACAACAAATTTTTTCAGCCTAGACAACCTGTTCTGTTTTATTCACAGAATTATTTTATTCACTTCCACCAAATCTGCGTAAAATCTAATCTATACAACAAAATAAAATTGAAGTGTCAAAGTGTACAAATAAATAAAAATATTTACAAGATACATATACTACAACATTTTTTAGAACTTTTGTCTGTCAGTTTGTCGGCCTGTCTTTCTATTTGTACTCGCTAAACTCTGAAACAGCTGGACCGATTTTGACGGGACTTTCACTGGTAGACAGCTAGTTTAATAAGAAATGGCTTTGGCTTCTTTTATTTCCGAATTTTGTTTTAAATATTTGTAAAATAAAAAAATTAAATAAAAACGCGGACGAACCGACACCACTCCAATTTTAATGTGTACTTTGTAAACATACTTACATATACAATTTTATTTTTATTATTTGTCTTAGTCGTAGTAGTTCGTAACTTGAACCAAATGTTGTAATTAAACTTGACTACTAGCAGTTATCTGAACTCATGTCTTAAATAAAAATCTCACTACTATTTAATTTCCCAGCAGCTGTCCTGTGATTAGATGAGAGAGAAGATCGCGTGAACCTTAGAAGAGAGAGAGACGTATAGGGTGCCACCATAAAGCTAAAGTTATTGGAATCTTATTTCTATTTCTAAAAGCGGACTTGTCTATGTATAGTATATCTATGGTTATAGTACTACAATGACAAAAAACTAATAATAGTTATGATTTACTACTATACTACAATTTTCATGATAAAAAAATTAAAAAAAAGCACACCAAGTAAAAGTGAGTTTCCTGCGTTGTTTCTTCTTGGTTGAGAAACGGACAGCAGTTTATTACAAGGTAAAAATTCATACATACTTTAAATAACCCATTTGAATCATAACAAATTATAAAATGTATATAGAAAAAGATATCTTGACGCCCATATTCTCGAAAGGGTGCACATGTGCCGACAAGCCGACAATATTAACAGGTGTAAAGGCTTGAAAAAAAATACGGGCCTGTTTGTAAATTTCTTTTATGGGATATGACAGCGAATGACACGGCTCTCCTAATGGTAAGAGATAACCGTGGTCTATAGACACCATAGATGTTGTAGGTGCGTCGCTGTCCTGTGGCCGGAGTGTTACGCCTGACACATCATTCCTATCATCCCGGCCATAGGACAACGACGCACCTACGACATATATGGTGTCTATAGGCCACGGTTTGTCTCTTACCATCAGGAACCCCGTGTGCTTGTTTGTTGTCTTATCATATAAAAAAAACCACCCCGGGTACAGAGACTAGAGAGAAAAAAAATCTTAGCCTTATGCCGTAAAAAATTACTTCTATTGATATTTTTTAATGTACAAAACATGTAAAAAATATCGTCAGTGATAGGAACATATTCACCCAATGTTAAAATATTTGCACACCACATCTTGGTAGAATATGTTGATATATTTAAAACTTTTGTTTTGTAACAACTTTTAAACACACATATTCGGCAAATAAATAATTTTCATTTCATTTCATTTCACGATTAACCTACCCTTGATGTGACAGGTGGCAAGTTCGTCGCCATATTTGGCACAAATCTTTTGCATTAAATTAAAATAATATTACTATATACCTAGTCTGCTATAAATATTGTAACAAAGAAAAAAAAATAATTACAAATAACATTTATCACTTTAACAGTGTTAGTTTAATACATAAATATAAAACAAATAAAAATATAAAAAGCTTGTTCGAAGTGGTCTCCATTGGCTGCAATACAGTCCTTTAAACGTTGAGGCCAGTTATCAATAGAAGCACGCACTCTTTTCATGGGGAAATTCTTCTCTGCCAATCGTATGGATTGTTTTAGGGACTCCAAATTATCATGGCGTTCGTTTCGGTTCTCTATAATATCACCCCACTCCATTTTAATATCGCAAAATATTGTACAATGTATTGGCGCCAAAATGAGAAAACACTTTCTCCACATTTAACACGAATTATAATTGTACACTTTTTGTTTAACACGAAATATAATTAATATTGAAAACAATTCCATATTTAAATGTAACATTTTTATTTTTTATTTCATAATATGTATCAGTATTTATGGCCAGACTAAGTATTAATTATAATGCTATTATTTACATGAATTGTTCCGAAAATAAACTAATGGAAAGGCAAAATAAATTTTCATGTAGAATATACATTAACGGCTTACATTAGCTTTTAACCAATATAGAACTTTCATAAGTTCGCTGGTGTGGAAAACATTGTGTAAAAGCTTATTTACAACATAACTCTCATGTATTCAACCAATATGTATTAAACAAAGTAAAAAATGGTGTTCAAATGGTAGCAATTCCTCTTCACGCAAATTATACTTATGCTATCTTTTTTTAATGAAATTAAAACGAAAGAGAGAACATTTTGGTCAAGTCAATTTTGTCAGATTACAATGGCTTTTATTATAAATATTCCGAGGCATAATCTGAAGGTCGACGTCATCATACGGCGATTGCTAAACTAGAAAACAAATAACTTGAAAAAAAAACATTTCCACAAAGAGAAACAGAAAAATGAAATAGGGCTATGAATAAAAAAAATAGGTCCAAGCGACTAAAATCGGGCATTTTTGTCGCTTGGACCTAATTTTTATTAATATCTTTAATGTAAAGAATTCACTGCCCTACATGTTTATAATGTACCAGCTGCACCCGCGATTTTGTTTAAGATTTTTGCGACGGTCTGTTGGCAACAGTTTTTCTGTGACTCAGTCGAGCAGCCAAATATCATAGGCTCTTCGGGCAATACAGTAACTAAAGTCTCAGATCACTTGTTTGTTTAACATTACCTACATGTGATCTGAGGTTTTTCTTATTTCATGACGGTTCCACTTATCTTTACGGAGCTTGCCTGATAAAATCCAATTCCAATTGAAGATGATCTATACGTTCAAAGATCTCGCTACGTTCCAGGTTACAATTTATACAGGTCATATTATGATAGGATAATTATATTGAGAGTTACGTCTATAATAACCTACAAAACTTACGACTTGGAAAAAAAATGGGTAAGCTTGTAAAGTATGTTCTATCAAACAAAGAAAAAAAGACAGATATAAAACACCAAAAAAAAATGCCTGGACCTGTTTTTTTAAATCAGAATCGGAAAAATCGACATATCAGCTGCAGAAATATTGCAAACATGCGAAAAGTCTATCACGTATGAGAACCCATAGATTACAGTTAATAATAACAGAATAAAATGCGTTAAGTTGTCATGACACATGGATTTAGGTTTTTGATGAATTTATAATTTGCAATTCTCTATGCTCGCAAAGTAGGAAGACCAACCGACCAGATTTTTGAGGACTCGTTTCTAAAATATTTAAATTAAACTTACACGTACTTAATTTTTTTTGTCGTTCTTTTTGCTTGGATATATTATTTTACTATACATAGAGGCTCGAAAATTAGTAGATTTGATTTTTTTTTCTTTTAAGTAAACGTAACCTTTTTGTACAATAAAGAATTAAATAAATAAATGTATGTCAACCTCGTTGGTCGAACGGTTACCCTACTCGCCTTGGTATTTCTGGATCTGTTTAATACATTTATTCTGGTATTTATAAATGTCTATGTATTTCTTATATTTATTTCTATGCTCATATAATATACTTATAGCATAAACATGTAATTTGCTTACTTTGAGATTAGATCGATTTATGTAAATTGTCAAGGGTTATTATTATTATAACGTAGGAAGGGATGGGATTTTACACCCTCTATTTTTATGGCTTATCTACATCCACTTAATCAAATACTGTGGCTCTACCTTTTAATAATAAAAAGTGGTAACTGCTAACTGTTTCCGAATTGTAATTTGGAAGTTACAATTACCGGTAAACCAACCTTAGGTTAACAATGTACCAGTCACATCTCAAATATCCAACTCCTGTCTTCTAGAACTTTCTTGATTTATAAAAAACTTGAAATCTTAAAATTGCATCCATATCAATCACCAAGTGTATTTTAGGCAAGTCATTGAGATCCATGGCCAGTAAGATGTTTATTTTTTAAAAATAAAATTTCTTTTTGTCTCTCTTTATGATGTAGAGTAGACACTCTATTGTCGCCGTACAATTAGCATAATGAGTGGCAGTGACTGTTGACAGTGGATGTAGCTTTTGATTTGCGTATAACCAGCGATTTAATCCCTTATTATCGTTAGAAAATAAATATCATAACGCCAGAATAGTCTATGTTTTAGCTAAAATCATGAAGCTAAAATTACTCTGTGGGGATTACACTGTCCGCAATATAAACATCTCATAGGGGCGGCTTTCTCACTCTCTCAAAAAAACAAAAAGTCGAATTGAGAACCGCAACCACTTTTTCGTCGATGGATAATAACCTTAAACTGCTTACTGAGCTGAGTTAGGATTAAAATAAAATTAAAAGTCGTGTTTAAAATAATGTTTATAAATAACTAGCGACCCGTACCGGCTTCGCACAGGTATACTATATACATGTTATAAACCTAAAAACCTTCTTCTAAAAATCCGTTGCTTAGTTTTAATGATTTAAGCATACATAGGGACGGACAGACAACGTGACTTTGTTTTATAATATGTAGTGATAAGATAATTAGTATTAGTATATAATATATATTTTAATAAATATAAACTATGAATAAAAATATTTGCACATAACATTGTGGTAGAATATGTTGGTATAAGTAACTTTGGTTTTGTAACGTTTTTTAACACACATATCGGCAAATAAATCATTTTCATTTCATTTAAGCTGAACCATCACTTCTTCTATAGAAGCATTTTTAAAACTACGCGATAGAAAATAGGCTTCAAGATATTTCCAGGGATATTTGTTTTAAATACAACGTCCATAATCTATTCTACGTTGTTTATCAACTTGATACTACGTTTTAATTAACTCGTCAGATGGAACATGAAATATTTGCCGCCTAAAGCGCAAATTATTAACTTCTAGATGACAGACGAAAAATATGACGCCATAAAATCTTTGGTATTTATAATCTGTGAAGAAATATTTTTCTTAAAAAAAATATTTTCTAAATAGGTATAACAGATATATTTCTATATGATAAAAATATGAACATGATGGTTAACAATTAATAATTGTTGTTTATTCTCTTAACAACGATCTGTTCGCAATATTAAACGTCTCATAGGGTTAGCTATTCACTCTTGTAAAACTGGTAGAAAGAGCTAATCTCTCTTTCTATGATGCATATTCGGGACAGGTCGTGTTTCGTAATAGCCAGATAGTAGGTACTTAAAACTTCAAGGTCATGAACGTCATCTATAGATACCAAAGGTATTAAGGGTAGGAATCTTTAGATAAAAATTCTAAGCTCGTTGTGTCAGTAGGTTCACTACTTACCCTCCGAATTTGAACACAAAATTGGTCGTCATTAGTATTAAAGCAAATTACGTCACGTTTTTTAAAAAAATATTTATTTAGCCAATCTATACAAATAACCAAAATTAGAGTTGTATCTAATATTAAAATAACCGCTTTTTACTAAATGTTATACATAATATACAAAAATAGTATTTTTTTAGAATCTTTGTCTATCTGTTGGCCCGTGCCCGCTAATCTCTGATACGGCTGGACCTATTTTGACGGGACTTTACTAGACGGGACTTGGTATTTTTATTTTAGAAATGTATAAAATGATATAATTAAATAAAACGCGGACGAAGTCGCGGGCACAGCTAATTTACTTAGAAATAAACAATGTCTGTCAGGAATGATAAATAAATGCTTATTTATTTATTTATTATTCACTACATAGGCCCTATACTCTTAGATATTTAAAACTACCCAACAGATTTTGATGCGGTTTTTTCAAAGGATAGAGTGATTCAAGGTAAAGCTTTAAATGAATATAATGCTTAATCCATGCGAAGCCGAGGAAAGTCGCTAGTTTATATATAAAATATGTTCGTAAGGCGGTGGTACCAATCCGGGCGAGTCGTTGCAAGACTCTATCTACCACCTAGTAATATATATTTTTCCAATGTAAGTTTAGGTAATAATTCCAGAATAAGGCCTTTATGTAATTTTGGAAAAGTATACCGCAAGGTATACTTGGTGGCGTATAAATATTATGAAGCCGATAGCACTAAGGGGAACCTTTATAGTGATTTACGTGCGTAATCCCTTCTGGACTTAGCGGGGGTCAGAACATATACGTAATCTTTACAAATGTACTGGCAGGGGCTATTTAGGATTATGTTTTGTGTGAATTTAAGAAATAATGAGGTTATTTTAACTTTATTGTTATTTTCATTAGTTTTGTAGATAATAACAAATAAAAATTGTAAAAATTACTCAATTAAAAGCAAATCGATTTTAGTTAAGTAACGCCTCATTCTGTTATTGTCTACTAGTTTTCCGCCTGCAACTACACCCGCGTAGAGTATTTCTATAACACATACAACTTTCAAAGGGCAGACATTTTTCCGACTTCTAATACTTATTGCATAAAAACATACCTACCCACTTTTTAATGTAGTCGGTTAAAAGTAGCCTATGTTCTTCCTCAAGGTTAACTCTATCTCTGTACTACATTTCATCAAAATCGGTTAAGTGGTTTAGGCGTGAAAGCGTAACAGACAGTCAGACAGATATACAGACAGACTGAGTTACTTTCGCATTTATAATATTAAGTAGGGATTACATACACACTAACTTCATCTACAATTTTTAACTCTATACAAACAGCTTATTACCTATTATTAATTATTTTGTTTACTTAACACCTTATTATTGTATATCTTATGGGGACAGCGAATAAGCACATATACACACGGTAAGAGACAATTGCTGCGTCACTGTCACAAAAAAATTATAAGAACCACAGAGCACAGAATTCCTTGCTCTGTGATAAGAACACAGGAAATAAATATTTAAATTCTCCCATTTAAGCTGTCAACGTCAGGTGGTAAGACGTTTAGAATAAGTTTTATTACGTCAGATAGTAAGACGGCTCATATCTTTTACCGTGTTAAAATACATTATTTGGCTGCTTATTCGTTTAATAATATAATATAAACAGCTACATCTTATACTACTACATTTATATACTTCCATATAGTATGTAGTTATATCTATTTTACCCGTCTTATTCAAAGGAAGTAAAGGTTATATCGGACAGGAACATCAAAAGTTTCGGAAACTACTACCGGAAATATCCAGTTTTCCGATGGCGCTCTCATAAAATATTCTTTTTACCTCCACGTAATCCAGTTTCCGTGTAAATCGGGAACCAATATGGTGTACGTTTCTTTACTGCTTTGGAGGCTATTATTTGACCTTTCCAGAATTTTATTGTTATAAGGACATTGTTAGGCGTTTATTCAATATTATTTTTTGTGTTATAAATAATTATAAATTTTAATATTTCTTATTTCACCATTTACATGTGATATTCATATTTGTTATTATTTTTTGAACATTGTTAACTAGGCCTTAAGTTTAGAGATTCAAAAAATGTACGCCATTAATACTTCTTTTAAATAAAAATAAGTAAAGAGAGAAAGTTTCATCGCCTCGTTAGTCGAAAGGTCCTAATGCCACCGACCAACCGCGAGGGTCAGGGTTCGATTACGACGGCGGCAGGAATTTGTGTGATGAATATAATAGATGTTTGTATTTTCGGTTTTGGGTGTTAATTGAATTCATTCAATTAGTATCTAATTCAATTAGTATCTAATTAAGTATTTCTATGTATTAGTATCGTTGAATAAAACCCATAACACAAGTATACAATTTATAATACCCTCAGTAAGATACTAACACTGAACGATGTTTAGAATTAATTAAATTTATTTGTTTTTAGTTTTCACTTTCTCCAGTGTCATCAGAGCTTGTACTATGATGACACTGGAGGAAGTGAAAACAGTTGGTTAAAGTGAAATTTAAAAATAATGAATATTGTTGAATTGTACAAGTGTGTGTTTTAAAGGAAAAAGTGAGATTAAAATTTGCTTACTTTGAGGTTAGATCAATATGTGTGATTTGGCCTGGGATATTTATTATTTATTAACAAGTTTAGAAATATCTGATGCTTGGTTGGCTAAGTATAGTAGGATTTCTTGTCTTCGAATTTCATTACTGATATAGAGATGTTTTAAAGTACTCTAGTATTTCTTCAACAGCTAAGATATTAGCTGATGTCCATGACTTCCATGGCAGATTTACAAAGAAATGTGACTAAGATACATCTCAATCGTACCAGTTTTCAAACAAAAGAAACCACATATCGAAAAATGGGTAAAAAAAAATCTTAGAAGAGAGAAAATTGTTCCAAGTGTTGTGTTGTCATGCTTCTCATATTGCAATATTAATTGTAGTAAGTAAATAAGTTGAAAAATTTTTGTTGTTTGAGTTGTTTTTGAATTTTTTGACTTTGAATGGTGACCTACTTTTGAATTTTGTTTGAATACTACAGTATTATGATACTTTTCATCTCGACATTTTAATAGGTGACCACGGAAGATTATACAGCTTAAATATTGGTGAAGACACGTGGAAATACTATCTTTTTGTGAAGTTCACAATCTTTTATTTATCTTTTAAAAGTGCATCTCTGACAATCGTACGTGATTCAATTTGAAGTTCAACTTGAATGTAGTTTAACGTTTTGAATAGAAAGAGTTTATACGTTTACTCTCCCAGAAATAGGGAGATACTGTTTGGAAAATCGGACGAATGTTCGAGCTATACTTGGTCGAGGACAGTATTGATCTCGGATCTCAACCTTGAGCATGATGAGAACATTCTCCAAGGTGCTAATAAAAGACCATTGGTGTGTCCTGACCTTTATTGATTAGTGTTTTTTTTTTAGACACGGGTCTCCTGATGGTAAGAGACAACCGTGGCCTATAGACACCATGGATGTTGTAGGTGCGCCGCTGCCCTGTG
>DVZL01006325.1:0-11447 GCA_018236625.1 Lasaia peninsularis
CAGTGAATATACGAAAATTCGAGCTTGGAGTTCGTATCATTTAACTGTCAAAAAGATACACAATAGCCCCGCTGGAATAGAAAAGGTGGTGGATACCTACCTCGACGAGTTGCTGCACAGCACTCAACAATCGGTGATCTTGTTAGCAATGACCCTGTCAACTATACTAGACTCTTATGAGACGATCTATTCTATACAGAGGTACCTGATCTACACGGACACTTTATACTTACTTCAATAATAGTATTCTTGGACAAAGGCAGCAGTTGTCTGACAGCTTGAACGCTGGGGCCATGGCGGTCCCCGATCTCCTTCTTCAATTTCTTCATGAGATTCTGGTAATGCTTGCGGTTATTGTCGTCCCCGCCCTCCGCTAGCGTGGAGTGTATCAGAGTGGCAAGCATGTCGATCAATGTGGTGAACAAGTTGCTGTGACACAGACTACAATAAATTTACTGTAGATATACAGCCGTGACGCCTACGCAGCAAGTCGAGATGCGTGGACACCTTCAATGAGTTATTTTCAAGTTAAATGTGAGTTATAGGTTGTGCTTTGTCGACTTGCTGTGTAGTTAGTGAAGTATAATATTATGATATTAAGATTATAGGACTGAATATAACATTTTCCCAGAGAGTTTTGGATCAAAAATAGTACAAGCTTTGTCCATGAAGTAACTTCAAAATATTGCTCTATTTACAAACAAATGATTGACCCTCGGTGTCCTATTTGCTAGCACTTTGTACTACCATTTTGATAGTTAAGGTTCGAACCCAGCCATGTCCCAATTAGTTATTCTGAAATAAGTGTATTTTGGAGTAAAAGAGGAACATGAAGAAACCCGAATTCGTATATTCTAAATCGATTTATTTCAGGATGGGGCCTAATTTCCCTTTTTTAGTTTTCGTTTAGGTGGCAGTCGCCCCGTGCAATAACTGGTGTCCTTGTCTAATTCCTTACATAGCCGACCCCGATATTATCTGATATATAAGTGTAGGACGAAGAAGATTCACGTATAATTCGTTTTACAAGACTTTTGAGATATGGAAATGGAATTTCAATGGACATAATATACAATGTATAATTTTATAAAATATTTTTTATGCAAGATCACTTTAATATTAAAAATAGATACTATTCACCTTTACTTGTTTTTTATAATATAGAAAAAAGAGACACTGGGAGTTGGAAATGCTTCAAATACAATCTAAGATATTAGTATAAACGCCACTGGGAAAATGTTACATAATGTTAATAAAGCAAAGAAAAAAATGGAATAATGCAAAGAGTGATGAATATCTATTTAGAAGTACAAAACTATAACATTTTATGTTATCTTTGAGATTCGAATTTTAAGTACTAGGAGTTAATTATTATCAGCCCAAATTCAGTTAGTATGAAGTACCAAAACCCCATTTTAGCCTATTATGCTAAATATACAATAATATGATGGTGTCAAAAATTTATTATAATTTGCCAGAAATACTTACAAGCAGTTAAGTAACAGACAAAATACTGCTGGATGAAGTATTACAACTAGTCTATGAATATAACAAACATAAAACGTTTTGAAGTTTATGCTTTGTTATAAAGATTTAGAGAAAAATAAGACAGTTTTTGCTGTCAACATTCAGTCAAATTTAAATATTATCTATATATCGAGAAAAAAAATACCTCATCTACTTTAAAAATCTATGGTTTATTTTTATTTAATATATTAGTATTATTTTTTATATTTTAAACGTAGAATAAGATGATTTTTTTAATTTAGAACGAGAATCTCAGTAGAGGCTTTCATAGAATTGAAAAATATTTTTAAATTATTCTATTACTTATAACAAGTTTTCTGTTATTGAATAAGTTTTGATAACAATTTTTTTAATTATATTTTATATTCATGTTGACGAGATTCTGCATTATTTTTTTTAGTATTCATTTTACAACAGCTTTCAATATTTCAACGTTAACCACTCAAACGCCCGACTATCAAAGATACTAAACACTCAACAACATTTGCAAACAATTGTTTTATTAATGTTTTGATTTCCTCATCAGAATGCTTGACCGATATATAGACATACATCACCATCTAGGGAACTGTTCAACAAGCTTTTTGAAATCTACCACAGATCCAACTAGTTTATAGCTTACAAATCAAAGGCCGCCATTGAAGCGACAACGTTTATCGATAACAAATATTGGCTATAAGGCTCCTAAGGGCCGGGCGATTCAGTGGTTAACCAAAATAAATAAATAAACGAACCTGTTGTTGTAGGCGTCGACGACTTGATGCGCGACGAGCTGCGTGAGCAGCACCGCCCAGTCGGAGGTGAGCTGGTAGGAGCGGCGTATGGCGTCGAACATGCCGCCCGCCAACGAGAACCGCAGCTGCAGCGCCTCGGGCGCCGCCTCCTCCGCCCACGCCTCCGCCCCGCCCCCGCGCTCGCCCTCGCGCGCGTGCGTCAGGTAGTGCTGCAGCTGCGCGTGGATGGAGCTCAGCAGGCTCTCCTGGGGATCGGGTTGGGACGCTTCATGTTTATAAACTAAATACTGGTGTTCAAATTTATGTTTGGGATATCCTTGATTTCGATATTTGGAGAAAATAATTAAATGTGCAGACGAAACTGCAAGAAGGATAAAGCTAGATACATATTATAGATTCATAAAGGTAATGTGAATGTTATTAATTCTTCGTTGCTGTATATGTGAAACAACCTGCGAGTACCTATCTATAAATGTTTATTAATCTTAGATCAGTTACGATTATATAAATATAATGATATAAATTTCGAAAACGGAAAGTCAGGACGTGACGTCACGGTCCAATGTCAACGTCATGTCAATTGATATCCTTATGCATTTTTGGGCATAATATGAAAATTTTCGCACATAGGGACAAAACAATATTTATAATATATATTGTAAAATTAATAAAGTGAAGTGTAATAACACTACTTAATTTCACTTAGTTAACAAATAATTGTTCTCACTTCCGGTGGACGGTGACGTCACGATAAAATGACGGTGTTTAAATCATCCGAAAATGATGATACTTTGATATTATTTTTTTAGTTTATGTATCACTATTTTGAAGGTGCTATGTATTTTTTTCAGTTATATAACTACTTGAAGTATTGTTTAAAAAAATAAAATAAAAACACATGCATATTCCTTATTATTTTGATGTTTTTATAGACAGTGATTACGGTATGGAACCCTTCGAGCGCGAGTCCGACTCGCACTTGCCCCGTTTTTAATATTAATTTTGCTACTGTGCCTCTAGATCGTCGTAACATTTCAGCATCAGCGTAGTGGTCGACGATTGACAAAGTATCGAACCACCTGTTGCCCAACTTTGTTCCGCTTTGGAAACACGTCTTTTGTGTAAAACTTTACTATTGTTTACGCCTAGCACAGTCTATAGAAAAACTAAGAACTCTGAGGCCTAGTGGTACGCGCTTCGGACTTCCATTTTGGTAAGCCAAGTTTGAATCCTGCAATGTACCAATGAGTTTTTTTAACCTATGTAGGTACATTTTCTTGGTCTTACGATGAGGGACAACATCGTGAGGAAACCCGGGATTCGTGTCTGATATGGCGATAAACTTGCCACCTGTCACCTAATAGATAGTACATATGTGTTACCACTGCCTACCCTTTCGGGGATATGGGCGTGACGACATTTATTACTTATTTATTTACTAGCTGTGCCCTGTGTGACTTCGTCCGCACTTTTATTTAACTATTTGTACACCCCACGCGGGGCTGCGTGACGCGTCGCGTTCAACTGTTCGTTTCCAGTCTAAGCTAAACCCCTTCCTTAACATCTACTGAACTTACGAGTCGTGGATATACCAGCACACCTCTGCCTAACCCTTTGGTGATAATAGGCGTGAAGGTACTTTTTTACAATTAAATCGGTTAACAAATAAAGAAGTTACGTCAATTTACGTCAATGACGTAATATGTACCAATTTATTTGTTTATAAATAAATAAAAAACGCGGACGAAGTCACGGGCACAGCTAGTCTATTATACATCATGTCACATTGTGCTACCTACTATCATCGGCAAATCGTAGGTGCGGACCTCTTCGGGGATAAGGTGTGACTTAAATTAGTCATTTAATTCCTTTTATATGACCGGTATTTATTAACTTAAAGGGTTTTCTCCAAATACTGTAATAGGTTTTTAAGTTTTGGTTGAAGAAATAAATTATTTTATTATTATTATTATTATTTATTATTCCTTTTATATAGGTATATTATCATTCTATGTCTTATTTGAATTTTAAGAAATAAAAATGGCGGCCGCCTTTGCTAAAAATATAAGAAAGAAGATAAGGATTATTCTATTATCAATTCAATAAATTGGCGACAGGTAGACATATTTGGGTGCGGAACCCTAAAAATAAGCAAATGAATTTGAAATTAGAATAACATGGCTTTCGTACAAAATTTATTTGAATTTTGAATTCCGCGCCAATTCCTAGATAATTAAATCTGAATTAATTATTACTGTTATCTATTCCAGATTCGAGTTATACTGCGCCGACTAGAATCAATATTAGTTTCAATTCAAAGCTTAACGTAGACAGTAAGCAGTATTGTATAATATTGGTATGAAAAAAGGCATCTCGTGGGAGGTCTAAACAAAATTATAAAATTGATAAATATCGTAACGCCCATACACCCGACAAGGTAGGTAGAGGTACATATGTACCCATGATTAACCAACTCCTAAAACAAATATTAAATCACATTTCCTGTACAAATCCAATCTCAGATAATGTAACATCTTTCAGATATACAGAAGAAACTTATAAGAACTCAACACGACCAAAGAGGCGATAAAAGAAACGTATACACGATGTTATTTATTTCGTAATACTCAAATGGGGTACAAATCCAATCTCAGGCAACGTTATAAGAACCAGTTTGCACTACCCGGGACTACGTGCATCAAAATCAGATACCGACTCCACTCGAGCACAGAGGCATATATAGGACGTTATTTATTTTATAATAATAATATTCAATTACCCGAAATGTGTCGATATAGTCTTGTCTGGATACGATGACCAAGCATTTTGGCGCGTACATTATGCTGTGGTGGGTGATATTGGCGACCGGCCTCGTCGACTCCAACGACTCCTCGTCCTGGAAACGAAAATGTCCATGTTATTTTCTAATCATCAGCAACCAAGTCAATCTAATTATATAGTCGAAAGACAAGTAAAAATTTGCTTATAAAAAAGTACCTTCACGCCCGAAGGGGTAGGCAGATGTGTGCTAGTATATTTACGACTCGTAATTCCAGTAGATATACTAGAACACACCCACAATTATTAGCCAAGGCACTATAGGGCCACTCCCGGCACATTCCAATCCCGGGCAATGCAATGCATACTTAGAAAAATCTGAAAAACATTAATCCTCTTATGTGACAATCAGTGAACATCATATTTGAAACAATTGCTAAGATAAGGTGCCGGATCTCTATTGGAAAGTTTTTTCACAATATTCACCTTTCAGTCGTCTAATTGGTCATTTAACCTATGCTCGCCTCTTACAAACTGACAGGTAGGGAGGTTAAGAATCTATTCTATATAGGGGAGCTGAACTAACACAGGGGAATTATTCATAAAAAACGTATTTTCCAAAGCCTAGTAAAGAAGTCTAGGCTTAGTGTGTGAATATGTAGAGCAGCACAATAAGGCGAGTCCCGAAGGATTTCATTATGCCTCCTCACATCCCGTACCGCAACCGCAGTTCGCGCTTTGCATATTTCATATTTCACTACCGCCATAACGACAGGACAAGTGACCAATATGGCGTCGATCTCCTGCTGGAGATGGTTGTCTTTTTTATTTATTTAAAAAAATGTACAAAGGTGGACCTAACGCTACATGGCATTCTCTACCAATCAGATAAACTCAATTAGAAATATAAAATGAAGGAGGAATAGAATAATTAATTAAGTTCAGTTATGTTAATCAAAATATATAAACTGATTTTATAGGTAATAATTTTTTTTTTTTAATTATTACCTCATCACAACAAAATGTAAAACAAACAAACTTACTTAACATAATAAATACATAAACTAATAAATTATATATACTCATATCAAATATATAATTAATATAAACATAGGTACATTAATACATACTACAAAATATATAATAATAAAGTATGGCAATATTATCGACTTTAAAAGGAGATTCTCAATTCGAATGTAGGTATATTTATTTGTTATGCAATTACTCCGGACATAATAAATGAATTTTGATTATCCTTTTTTCAAAATAGATCAGGTTTCAGAGTTCCATATAAATCTGATCACGGTATACCTATGTAGGATCAAGAGGTTTTCGTGTTTTTTTTTAAGTCCGGTCCCAACGGGTAAAAAACGAAATCCTATTACTAAGACTCCGCTGTCTGTCTGTCAGTCTGTCATCAGGCTGTATCTCATAAGCCGTAATAGCTAGAAAGTTAAAATTATCACAGATGAAGTATTTATGTTGCCGCTATAACAATAAATACTAAATCAGATTAAAATAAATATATCTTCGTTGTAACTTTAAAACCTCTTATGTGTTTTTTGCCGTTTTTATAGATAATGTTACCCTTCGAGCGCGAGTCTGCTTCGCAATTGGCCGGTTATTAAGTTTTTTTCCTTACTTATACATCTTGATAATGGTGCCGATTCTGATGCACATCGCCTTAACTTACATGGTATGCATACCATATTCCTCCAATGAAATAAACAAAAGAGATTGCATATTTTACTAGTATCAAATGAAACAGGACTTCGTAATAACTTCTAAGAATTTTAGTTAATGGTCAATAAATACGTTTCGAGGTATTGATTACAAGTCTGTAGAAATGTCGCCTTCAAAATAATCCGAGAGCGGTAAACGTGCTTTGTCTCTTTCTATTACTTGCGGTAAAAGATGATGATTACTAAAATAGGTTTAGAGAACGCACTGCAGAATTACCACCAATGAAATTACTGCGTTTAAATTATGTAAAAAAAATTGTGTTTAGGGTTCCGTAGCCAAACTTAAAAACGGAATCCTATTACCAAGACATCGTTGTCCGTCTGTCTGCTTATCACCAGACTGTATCTCATAAGCTGTAACATTTATAAAGTTGAAATTTTTACACATCACATATTCCTATTGCAATAACAAATACTCCAAGTACTATACAACAAAAGTGATTTTTTTACCATTTTTATAGATATGTTACGGAACACTTCGAGTGCGAGTCCGACTCGCACATGGCAGGTCTTATTTACATATGAAAGCTAAGCACAATGACCCGCAACACATCTGATGGAAAGTGGGGCTGGGGTCAAAGATGGTTTTGTACTTAGCCAGCAGTAACTTATGAACTCTTGCTCAAAAAGGTAGCCTTAAAAGTACTTCCTAAGTAAAGTAGTTAATTTAAGTATTTACGTGTACAGTAAATACTCAAATTATCGCTGACCTAAACTTAAAATATATTTCTAGTGCGAGGCAACTGACTATTAGCTACAGTGTACAATATTATAATAATACAAAGTATGACGACCAATACGACGATAGAGGGTGAACGTATGCCTGCTCTAGACACTCGCCGAGTATTGAGGATGAGGACAAATCTTATATTGATTCGTTTATTAATTATGGAAAACCGGCAACAGAGATAGTAACAAAATAGATTGTAAAGTTAGAACACAAGAAAAAACAACAGAAACATCTTGAACTTACTAACTTTAATTATGCTTTATATTGAATGACAAAAAATAAAAATAAATTGTGAATAAGAGACTCAAAAAAAATTGCAAGTGCGAGTCGGATTAGCGCACGAAGGATTCTGTATCATCCGTACTAATATTATAAATGCGAAAGTACGTTCTGTTACGCGTTCACGCCTAAGCCACTGATCAGATATTGATGAAATTTGGTACAAAGACAGAGTTGACCTCAAAAAAGAACATAGGCTACTTTTTACAGCAAAAAGGGGAGTATGGTCAGAGGAGGGGATGAATATTTGTATGGAAATGTTTTGATCACATATAAATTTAAACAATTAGTTTTCATCTTACAATTGCCTAGATGTTGTTAGTATGACAGTTACACGCGGACAAAGCCGCGGGCAACAGCTCGTTATCTATTAAAAAAAATAAAAAATCACGTTTGTTGTATTTGTTGTTATAGCGAAAACAGAAATACGTCATCTGTGAAAATTTCAACTGTTTTGTTATCACAGTTCATGGGATACAGCCTGATTGCAGACGGACTGACGGACGGACGGACCGTCAGACAGACAGACAGACAGACAAACAGTGATTCAAGAGGAAGGTTTTTATGTATACACATGCATAATATAGTAAATAAACACTGATAATTTTTGAGATTTCTACTGTGATGTCGGAATTGTCACGGAATGGCATATAGGCAACATACCCGAGCGAAATCGGGGCGGGCCGCTAGTAATCTAATAAATGCAAGTTATGGAGAACTAATTTGACACGACTAAAATGTTTCATCTCTTTTGTTTTTATTACACTATAAAAAAACAGCGTACACTTAAGAAATTTAGACATTGTGCATCAGTACCTTACTATCAAAGTAATAGTTGTTATTTTAGGGTTTCGTACTTAGAAGAAAATATGTGGTTTACTAAGACTCCGTTGCCGTCCGTCCGTCTATCTGTCAACAGGTAGCTGGTATCTCGGGAACCGTAATAGCTAAAAGTTGAAATTTTCACAGATGATGCATTTCTGTTGCCGCTTTAACAACAAAATATATAGTTCATCAACATTCGGCAGCATTCGGCGGGTATCTACATGCAGCATTACCATGCCTCATACCGTCATACTGCATTATATCGGTCGTCATTCGAGTACGTTTCAACTTATTACTTATTCATTGTGCTTCCCTATTTCAATCAACTAGAATGGTTCCCCAGGCGCTACGTTGCTGGTACAATATTCCCTCGTTCCAAACAACTTAAGTCGCTTTTCCAGTAAATTAACCACCGCTAAACCCACTTTTTAGGGATCCGTAATCAAATGATACCCGTGAAATCCTATTACGCAGAGATCCCAATTATGACCGTTTAGCAAAAAATATGTCGTGATAAAATTTTTGATAAATTTTTATTATTGACAATTTGTAATTTATTTTAATTTATTCAAAAAAGGAGGTTCTTTATTTATCTTATGTTTAAAGACTGAACCATATTACTAAGACTCCGCTGTCTGACTGTGGACAGTGGTAAGGTTTGGGATTAGGTAATGTTATAGTCAAAAAATATCCAATCCCTTTGTAACTTTGTAGGGTAAAGCTATATATTATATAGCTAATAGTGTAAGAGAAAAAATGATAATGAAATAAAGCGTCGGAGTAACAGTCTTGGAGTAAAAAAAACATACAACGCGAAAGTGGATAGATATACCCGGTACCCGGGGAGACCTGGATTGTTATTCCACGACCAAATGGCTCGTTGTTATCCGAGAGTGGTGCAGAGAGTCTCCGAAACCAGCGTGTTTGTATGCAGAGAGTAATGAATGTGGAGGAAGTCAGGTCAGTTTGTTGAAATCGTGAGACTTGTCGATACTCTTTGCCTATCCCACAAGGGACTTAGCGTGAATATAGAAGTATAGTCAAATAAAACACCTTCACGCATATCCTGAATATCACCGAAGAGGTAAGCAGAGGTGTGCTGATATATCCACGACTCGTAACTCCAGTAGATATACTAGAACACCCACGATTAGCCAAGGTATTATGGCCCTCCGATTGGAACATTCCTATCCCGGGCAATGTAATGCTTACTCAGAATAATCTTATTTGAGTATAGTCAAATAAAAACTAAAAAAGTTCAGTACACATAAGATTTCTGGGCTATTTTATTCTTATTATTGTTGAAATGTCAGAAGCTATTCAAATGATGAATTGGTAGGCCCCACTTTGAGTAACCCTTTCCTAAGCCTATCAAATGACGACAATCATAAGAGGAAGTCCGTCGGTCGTGAGATCACAATAAAATATGTAAAACATCACTTGCGTCACCGCGACACATGCATAAGAGAAATACCAATAAGGGCTTTGAATGGCGAATCATCATTGGGCTATTATTTTTCAATTATTTTTATTGGACAAAATGGTAACCTCTATTACGCATTCTTACAAAAGCGATAGCAGACACTTGCATGATTTAAAGGTATCTGGAGATTATACTCTTAACAACAATCTTGTCCTTGTTTAATGTTGAACATATATCATATACGGCCTTATAGGGCCGACTATCTCACTCTGACAAGGCCCGTTTGTTTTGACTTCACAAAACTGGCAAATGAGAGAGTTAGCAATACTAACCGCGAGACAGTTTTTTGTTAGGAGTATAATATCTAGACAGTAAGTTCGTAGCTTTCGCTTCATGGGCACCAGTATTATGTTTCAGTTTATGAATTTAAAAGTCTTTCACGCAAAAATTAACTACTACACAAAATAACAGAAATACTACTTTTTAACCGTCTACAGTAAAAATAATAAAAATAAAAGTTTAAATTCTACCCTCCGAGAACCTTCTATGCTATAAAAATAATTCACGCCGAACAAGTAGCTATCTAGAAGCTTTTTTGTTATTTTTTAAGGGTTAAGACAGCGAACAAGTACATGGCTCTCCTGATGGTATGTCACTGTCTCATGGCCGGGGTGTTATTCTTGATGTGCGAGTCTACGGGCTACCCTACCCTTCGGACACCAGTGATCTTGTCGAAAATCAGCCAGTTAACCTATGCTCGCCTTCTACGAGCTGCCTGGTAGAGGCAGATGGTCTATTCTACACAGAGGACCGATTAAATATATACGACATAATATCAACACTAAATCAAAGCCGCTGACAAGAGTTAGTCTATATTTATGTTAAACAGCAAAAAATCCACCATTTCCGATTGCAACACCAAAGGCATACCCAACATATTGTACATATATTAAAATAAAACGATGAATAATGAACATTTCTATAGAGCTATAAGTCTATAATCGCTTGCAAATTCTACCGACTAACCACCGCCGCGCATGCAAAGTGGGGCTTCTTTGATAAACAAATGCGAACCTTAATGATGTGGCAACATGTTCTTACAAACATCCTGTGGAGATCGCATGCGTGTGTTTATTCAAGGTTGGTGTGGACTCAGCAATCTATACTAATATTATAAAGCGGAAGAGTTTGTTTGTTTGTTTGTTTATTTGTTTGTTTGTTTGAAGGCGCTAATCTCTGTAACTACTGGTTCGAATTAAAAAAATGTTTTTGTGTTGAATAGACCATTTATCGAGGAAGGCTTTAGGCTATATAACATCACGCTGCAACTACTAGGAGCGAAGAAATTATGGGAAATGTGAAAAAAAACGGGGAAAATTATTCATCCTTGAGGGCTTCCGTTGCGTGCG
>DVZL01006326.1:0-11446 GCA_018236625.1 Lasaia peninsularis
GATGTAACGTGCATGTGATATGGTTTTAGTTGTAAGCATTACATTGAGTTTGTTTCACCCCATCATGTCAAGGACTCACCGCTTTTCGATTCGATAGTAAATTTTAGAATCATATAGACGCCTCAAAAGAACTATGTAAAATAAAATATTTTATCTTATATTACATTCTAAAAAGCGCTAAAAAATAGATGTATGTCTACAATGTATTGTAAATTTTAAAGTGTAACAAAAATAAAACAAAAACATACAGACGAATTGAGATCTATCTTCCTTTGGACCAAGTTTAAAATTGATTTTTTTAATTCCTTTTCAGACATTTTAAAATTTTACTCTGATTTCTCAGTGATTTTAGTCATGAAAGTCAGAGTAACTACCGTATTTAGAATATTAGTATTAAATTATTTAAAATAAACGGTATTCATCTAATACTTTTAAACGAGCAATTCTTGTTTTTTATTTATTTATACGGATGATAATAGGGGGTACAAAAATCATCTAAATGGGTCTTATTTCTAACGAAAACGACAGTAACTGAAAAATTGATCTAGACAGGTCTTACGAAATTGCGAAATCTATACAGCTCTGTCGGTAGCACTTGGTGTAAAATAGTATGGACTCTGGTTTGGTAGGCTTGTTCCGTTTAGTGGTTGATAAACTTACTGTCAGATGGATTTTTTCCGAGTTGGCGAAAACTTATTACACTAACAAAAAAAGAACTACCGAGCCAAGCTCGGACACCCAGATACTAATTTACAAACACTTGCACTTTCCACCAGTTTATCATTTCAGCTAGTTTTCAAAATGTATTTGTCACTTCGGTCTGACATTTGAATTTTGTTAAATTATAAACGTTTTATCTATATTCCGGTTGGCTTAAATAATAAAATAAGTTATTGAAAAGTACACGTGCTTACAAAATTATGTGTCTTATGGCATTCCACCAAGTGCATATGAAATGTAGAAGCTGAACAATATTCACTTTTGAAACATATAAATCAATGTTTTTTACGTAAACACATTTCTCGAAGCTGTACAAAAAATTAATCAACGTCTACCGTCTGCGAGCGACTTAAAGCCTAAAACGAAAATATGAGGCGAAAAGTGAATTCTGAAGTCGATTTATGGCCTGGAATACTCGGAATGCTTTTAAACCTTCGATTCATTGTTTGCGATTTTTTCATGTATAAATGAATATCGATTTCTTTGTATTTAGTTAGGGTTTTATAATAAGGAGGCCTTAAGAATATGCCGAGTGCGAGTCGGACTCACGATCATCATTTGTAAAAACGTTAAAAACCAGTTAGTTTGTTGTATGAATTGAAATTAATTATTATTATGTCATAACATATTTTTAACATTATAAATATTAATTTAAGATTTCAATAAATAAAATTGATCTCGAAATAATTTTTAATTTAGTAATCCATTGTTCAATTTTATCTACCTTTATGGAACTGTATAATATAAGTAGTCGAGTGCAATTTAAACCAGCATTGAAAACGCTACAAAGCAAATATCTCATGTTAAATTTGGCGCTTAGTTGGAGAAAACCCTCTTCTAGATGCACTAGACTATAATAATTAACGCCTCATGGCCGCTTTCGTGCGAAATTCGCCATAATACCCCCCTTCAAAGTCACTTCACTCTACAGACTGTAGGAACAAAACTGTATTATGATGTGAAATAGAGAATTGACTTTAGCTTGGTTTTTAATTTATTCTATCTGTTACTAATTTAGTAGGTATTTCGTTCATGTAAATTTTTATCCCCTATTCTAATCCATTTTGAAAATTCTTTCTTAATGGATGATTACGTCATGTGACGTGTATAGTAGCAAAATTTTAATGTCCTGATGGTTAAAGATAATTGTAGTCGTTACGTCGCTTTCTGTGGCCGGCCTAACTAATATGCAAGTCTGCTGGATACCGAAATACCGAATTATAGCCGTAGATTTAGGCATGGCGGTGGATCCCTGCTCGGGTGATCTTCTCTACCACCAGTGGTAGTCTTGTTGAGAATAATCCAGTTAACCTATACTTACCTCTTACGAACTGCCTGGTAGAAAGGAACACATTCCAATCTACCCAAGGAACCCGGACCAACACGGAAAAGATCAATTACTCACTCTTCTGCACATAAAACAATTGCAAATTCAATTTTGTTTAAAGTGAGAAAATATTTCAGAACACACTCTTCACCGATTTTGATTCTCGTCACACCTCGCAAAGGAATTTCAATCTAAGGTCCCCCTATTTAATCAATTACAAATAAAAAATCGCGCGTCACTGCGTGTGTTGCATTCAAATAGACCGAAATATCATTAAATCACTCCATACCGCAAAACCTATTTAAAAAGGCTATTTTTTATTCCACCTCCACATTGAGCTTTGAAAATTCACATAACTGTAAGTGTAGGGTATCCATGATACATTTTAAATTTTACGGCAGGCAATAATGATTGATAAGAGGAATAGCGCCGCAAAAGATTTTTTTTCTTTTATATATTTTTTATAAGATTTTTTTAATTACGCTGCTTAAATAGAAACACGCATGTGTATTTTAGTTTGTTAAAATAAATAATCTAAGGAGAAAACAAAAATGCTAGACTATGTTATTTATTTACGAAAATTGAATTTTATTGATGAAACAACATTTATTTTTCTAAATATAATATATAATGCGGCGAGCACCAAAAACCATAATCTATTTTAGTTTCAGTTACGAACATAAAACATTCACCGTATTATATTATTTATTTCCTATTATATCTGGAGCACGACGGTGCCCCCGCCAAGACCAGCCAAATAAAGCGCAAGAATACTACGTACCTTTTCTCGAAACATTTCTTCTTATTTTTGAACCTCCGTAACTTTGGTTTGTCAAATAGTTAAAATTTTAAGATATTGAGTACAATAATTAAACATGTCAAATTTGAATATCGTAACTATTATACTTCAGATTTTATAGATGTCCAAAACTCATGATTTCGTCACTGAGTCACTGACTGACTCACTGATAATTAAAATTCTTAGGGCACTTCCTGAAGTGAATAAGAAAACTGAAATTATGTGTGTAAGTTAATATTAGTACAGAAACAACAAATAAATTAAAAAATCTTACCCAACCCAATCTTTGGTACATCGGATCGAAGTTTGTATGAGACTAACACTATTGCTTGAGCTAGATATCTAAAAATTTGTAAAAAATACTTTTTGCAACAAACAGAAAGTATGTGTATGGTATTTTTTCTAAAATCTCCCCCTAACTCCTTAAAAAAGAGGGGAAAATTTACACGCTAATAATGACACCGGCCGTGGCGGCGCTGACTGTATTTTGAAACGCGCTGTATTGCCCGGATCTACAACTTGATATAAATTACAGCAAACCATCAAATCAAAAAGCAAAGATTAAGTGTGTGCTATGAAAAAGGGAATTGTTATTGTGCAAGAAATACACCCACAAAAAATCATTTACCAACTTTCAAAAATAAATAAAATTCCACCAAAAACATTTTCATGTAAATATGCTGCCAAGATGAGACATATAGCATATAGCTCGCACTCTCAAAAAGTAGTCAGAACTTACGTAGAGCCAAGTTTCTAACCCTACATACCCAGCCCTAAATCTATAAACCTTATTTTTACACTTAAATCGTGGCGAAATACTTGATATATTGTGTCGGCTGCACGGAAAGAGTTCGCAAGTGAGGGTGGAGTCCCTTAGTCAAAACGGCCACGCAAGTTTTATCCTCGTGCTACTAAAATTCATGGTTACTTTTGGATTCCACTTGGCTCAGATCGTGGAGTCTAATTTATTTCTAAAAGAATGTTAATTCGAACGCTATTTGGTAAGATACGACAAAGTTTTTATCGTTTTATGCTAATGCTGGCATTTTTCACAGCTGGTAATTTTCAGTTAACGATAAGCTTAGCCGTCTTCAAGGTGAAATTGCGGTATGAGGCTTTTCTTAATAAATTCTTATTATGGAAAGTACCGGCTGTAATGTTAGCGGTTTGGGGTTCACGTCCTCTAATTTAAGTTTAGGTTAAGTTGTCTTATGAAACTTCATAATATATGATAAATCTGAAAATCTATAAACAATCAAACTACTCAACATTTTTTTTATGGAATAAGGAAGTGAACAAGCACACGACTCTCCTGATGGTACGAGACTACCGAGACCTATATACACTACATAGATGTGGCAGGTGCGTCACTGCCTGTGGTCGGGCTGTCATACGGTAGTGCAAATCTACCGGCTACCCTACCCTCCAAACCGCAACATGACAATATCATTGTGACCGCAAGAATAGGTAAGTTGGTAGGTGGATCTCTACCCACTCCACCAGTAGTCATGTTGGAAGTGACCCATTTCAACTATGTTCGCCTCTTACAAGCTGCTTGGTAGGGAGGCAAAACAGAGCAGAATTTCTTCCGGCTTATAACACTTATTGTGTAAAAACATACCCTCTTTTAATGTAGCCGGTTA
This sequence comes from Lasaia peninsularis, assembly GCA_018236625.1. Taxonomy (NCBI): domain Eukaryota; kingdom Metazoa; phylum Arthropoda; class Insecta; order Lepidoptera; family Riodinidae; genus Lasaia; species Lasaia peninsularis. The sequence goes on from DVZL01006326.1 coordinate 4,490, forward strand.
AAAAGTAGCCTATGTGTTAATTTTAATGTATAAACTATCCTACTGTTAAGTTTTATCCAAATCCGTCCAGTAGTTTTTTCGTGGAAGAGTAACAAAGATCCATACATATATCCTTCCATACATAAATCCATGATTTCTTTCACGTTTATAATGTTAGCAGGATTTCTGTGTATGTTCATCTATACCTACAAATAATATGTGGCTTAAATGTGATCCAAGTTGCCTAATTTGACAGGACTATCTCTTTTGTTTTAATTTCGTTACAAAAAGTAAGAGTACCCTTAAATTAAGTTTTTAACCATGTGGTGGATCGTCAGAAGGGAAGCCAGGCCAAATCCTAAATTGGATCAAATAAGAATCCTTTCCTCTGATGAACTCAATAACTAATAGATCGATTACATAGAAAACTTCTCCGTGGAAAAATACATAATAATTATGTATTTTACATAGAAAACTTTTTACGATAAGCTCATCGATGTCACTCGTCACTAGGTGGCGCTGACGTTGCTAGCGTAGTAACGCGCGCCGGATACAGTTAGTAAGTTATAAAAATTAATTGTTACAGAACGGGATTCAAACTTGGACTACTGAAAGTATATTTAAATACAGTCATTATTCCATACTAATAAAAAAAAATTCACGGCAAAACGGAGTAACGAATTAACGTGATTTTTTAAGAGGAGATAGTTGACGAGATTTAAAGCCACTTCTCTAAAATGAGGGATGGAAGTTTTTATGGAGCATTGCGCAGTTTACAAGGTAGGAAGTTCAAAGCAGGTTTGCGGACTATTTGAGACTAACAATATCTTGGATCATTGTTTTCGCAAAAGGGTGTTAATTTCGCAGTTTTCAAGGTAGGAAGCTATAAATTGATACACAAAGTCTTTGATAGCAACAAAAAATACCTGCCTTATTTTTTTGTAAATCTCGCCCCAGCTTCTAAAATAGGGGATGAAAATTTCTGTAATCCATTACATTCTATCCCCAAACGGAAAGGCATATTATAACATCTCCTACAGTAGCTTATCAAAACAATATTCTTATCCTAATTCTCTTCTGAGTTCTAAATCAGGAAAAGGAAACCGTTACTCCGAAATTAACGCGAGCGAAGCCGCGGATAAAAGCTTGTCCATAGTTCAATAGAGATGAACACAAGAAACGATGACGGGAATTTTAAGCTATATGAGGGTTCAAATGTTACAAATCTCTTTCTGCCTCCTACTCTGCTATATTTGTAAGAAAATAACAAGAGATTAATTTCGTCACCGCAAAGCTCTTCGGCACCGTCTCGGTACCCCACCTCTAAGTGTTTTATCATGTACAGAGCTCTCAAATACTTATTGCAATGGAAATCCTTAATACTATAAGAAATCTCTGGTTTTAAATAATTTAGCACCTTGCAAATGGGCTGCGGTTGAATATATTAAGTGGTACATGGTGATATAGTATTGAGTCTCACTAGACTAATGGTTAGCGCTTCGGCATCCTTTCTAGTAGTTTAGGTTTGAACATTGCTATGAGCTTATGAGTTTTTATAACTTAAATATATTTTTTTAAATGCTCTAACGGTGAAGCAAAACCTTGTAAGGAAACCCGGATTCGTGTACTAGAATTCGACCTAATCTAGGATTGAATCTGGTTTCCCTTCTGGGTTAAAGAGGTCAGGTGGCTGTCACTGGTCAAACCCACCATTATCGGCCAACCCCACCATTATCTGATATTCCAACGGGATAAGGCTGAGACGAAGAAGTAAAACATGGTGATATATTATTAACTATCATAAAATTAAATTTCTCATAATGTCATTCAAATAATCTCACTTGACATATATATACTATACAAAGACCTACAACATCTATGGTGTCTATAGGCCACGGTTGTCTCTTACCATCAGGAGACCCGTGTGCCTGTTCGCTGTCTTATACTATAGAAAAAAAGATAAAGGAAGAAGTGTATTTAGTTACTTTGTTAAAGTTACTGTTTTATAGAGTTATTGAAAAGATTGTTTATTTTTTTTTATAAAATGAACTTTAAATTCAATAATTTTTCGTTGTCTATGCTTAACTGATCTGTTTTTCTAAAGTTTTATTATAAAAGAGAGTTAATTTGATACTAAAAAAACATTTTGTTAAAATAGAATTTAAATCAAAACACTCAGTAAACGGTAAAGTTTTATCAAAAGACGCAATAATGTAATGGAAAAATCATATTCACTTCAATATAAAGGGTCCACCCCACAGACTAATTAACATGGAATTCATTAACAGATTGATAAAACTTTCTCAATTTGCAAGAATAACGGACAACATCCACGCAGCGATGAAATTCTTTGTTATAAAATCTTAAAAGGCCATTAGTTATATTGGAAATGTTTTAATTTGTGAACAGATCGCGCTGCCCTCCGGCCTCGACTATCCGGCTTCCGCAAACTTCAGGCGGGCAAATGTAATTGGTTTTTCAAAATCTACAATAGCATGGGATAGTATTATGCCTTATTCATTTATTTAACACTTCATTACCTACTGGCTTTCCACCCGCAACTTCGCCCGCATGAACTATTTTAATAACATAGATAACTTTCAAACAGCAGATTTTTTCCCGACTTTACATATCCTTTATAGATATTGACTATATATGATATACAATACTTATTGCCTAAAAAACATGCCCTCTTTTTAATAAAGTCGGTTAAAAAGTAGCCTATGTGTTATGTCTCATGTATAAGCTATCTTAATGTAAAGTTTCATCCAAATCCATTCAGTAGTTTTTTCGAAAAAGAGTAACAAAACTTCACATATGTGCTATGTATATACATCCGTCCATACTTACAAACTTTCACGTTTACAATATTATTAGGAAAACTGAAAAACACAATAAATACTGATAAAAATGCAAAAAAATATGTACATATACCGAGAAATTTCTAACCAACCCAAGATTACATGATGATACAGATTTCTTAATTTTTGAACAATTTTTTATGTTGTTTTTATAATAATAATAAATGTTAGTCATTTATTTACTCTCCGTGACCATGGTGTTTTGATATTAATACTAACTTAAGAAATAATTATGTATCTATACAGTTGCTTGTTTTTAATTGTTATTGTATAATTTAATAAATAATAATATTTTTTCATGTAGTTTAGTAATTGGTCCTCTTTAACTATCATAGTGTTAAAATTATAAATAAAATGGCTAGGAAAATTGACAAGCAATTTAACTTATTTCTCAAGTATGTAACTTTGTGATCCTAAAGTTAAGAAAAAAAGATACAAGTAATGTAACAGTAAAAATAGTATTACTTTCATTTAAATTCAATATCAATAAACAAAAAAGTACCTCCAACAATATAACATCACATGGATTAAATATTTGAATAAATGATTAAAAATCAGCTTATTATTGATTAGTAAATATATATTCAGGCAAAAGAATTCATTTTTAATATTTAATAAAAATATATCAGACTGGATACAAATGTTTTTATCTAAATCAATAAATTCTAACAAATAACTAATTATTTTGTACTAAATCTAAATTTACATGCCCATAAATGGTCGAGTAGGATTTAACGACACCCACTAATCTCTTGAGCACGGCACCACTGCCGCGAGCGCAGCACATTATAAATATCGTGTGAAAGACATATTTTGTTGCACTGAGGCTGAATTTAAAAAGATTACCTTAAATTTAATATGCTACAAATTATAAGAAAGTATGTATAGGGGTAAGATTATCATTTATTTTTATTGTTTACATATGTGATTCTTTGTTTTTTTTTATTATCAAAGCATCACAAAAAATGTAAAGTATTATATTTGCCCCCTATCGTGTATCGTGGCATAGTTACCCTAACTATGCCTGTATTGGTATAAATATAATAAATAAATAAAATAAATATTGTGAAGATAAACACCAAACGTGTTTGATTTTTACATTTTAAATAATTATCTTTTTTTGCCTTAAATGCATTTATTGGATAACCACATCCATATAGAAACACTGTCTATTTTGAAGCCCGTAATGGTATTGGCACTGAAAGGATTGTGCTATGCAAAGCTTTATCGAAGAAACTTATCGTCTCTTTGTTGGAGAACGGTCGTTATGGTAAGTGTTGTGAAAATACCTAATAAAAAAATTCCAGCCAGATACGATTTTTTTACGTATCTGTAGATTTACTTATTAGGTTTCCGTACCCAAAGGGTTATAAACGGAACCAAATTATTAACTTTGGTCTGTCTATCTGTCGGTCACCAGGGATATCTCATGAACCGTAATAGGTAGATAGTTAAAATTTTCACAGATGACACTATAAAAACCAATGTTAACTAACAGAATAAAAAATATGTAAAGGGTACTCCCATATAACAAACTTGATTTTTTGTCATTTTTTAAAGTAATGGTACGGAAATCTTCGTGCATGAATCCAACTCGCACTTGACAGTTTTTTTTCTTATGTGTACAATAGATCATCTGCCTTCCTATTAGGCAGCCCGTAAGAGGCGAGCATAGGTTAACAAGGACATTCCTAACAAGACCACTGTTGCAGAGTACTATAAAATAACTCACCCAGGTAGGGATCTATCACCCTACTTATTTTTGCCACCATAATGACATTGTCGTATTCCGGTCCGGAGTGTAGAGTAGCACTTGCACATGACGTCTAACTACCCGACCACAGGGCAGCATCGCACCTACAACATCTATGATATCTATAGGCCACGGTTGTCTCTTACCATTGGTAGACCTGTGCGCCTGTTCGCCGTCTTATGTCATAAAAAAAATATTCAATTAAAGTGCAAATGGTTTCTTTTCATTAAAAATATGATTATGTGGAAATTTCACCAAGTTCTGACGATGGAGTGTTGACTAATTGTGACAGGTTCCCTTTTTTGTCCTTGGGTATTATAATAAACAGTGTGACCAGACAGCAGAGCCGACAGGCGTTGTACTACTACTAGTGTATACAAACTATTAAAATGTTATATTACAAATCTTGTACCTATTTCCTGTTATATGTATAAGGAGGTAATAGTTATAAAATACACAGATTAAAACATTTCGCAGATATGACACAAACAGAAAACTGTAGCAGTGCAACGAATAAAAACTATTAACATTTCTGCTGCCTAGAAAACCGTGGCGCAATCCCACAAGGAATAGGACAGATTTCATTTTTACCTTAGCCGTAGCGGATTTTTTCTCTTCATTTCTGTTCTCCTATCTTATAAAAGATGCATCAAGCGGAACAGGAAAATTAATATCAGACAATGCGCGCAGAGGCACAAAACAAGACGCCTCTGGAACGCTTTATACCTATTCACCTGATGATGAGATCTAGTGTGTGGATTTTGTTTGGACTGAACAATACTGGATGCAAAATGTTTAAAAGCTACTGATGAAAATAGTGTCACCGGATGGGACTGATAAAACGATTTTTTGATTACAAACAAATAAGCCTATAGATTTTCTGACTATAAAACTATATTTTAGTAAATTGATAAACACAACAAAATTAATATATACAAAAAATGGAATATCTGTTTGTGATAAAAATAAACGCTTTTTACAAAATTTATTCATTTAGTAAAAATTGGTTACGTATACCAAGATGACATTACTTACAAATTTTCTCTATCCGACTGTTTGTTTGTTCCAAGTAATCTCTGTCAATTTTTTTAATTTAGTCTTATTATGTCTTATTTTGTTGTATAAACTATGCTTTGAGAAAAGGATTGTTACGGTCCTTGACTTGGCTTGACTTGACAGATATTATTACAAAATTTGATTAAAATGTATATAGTAGTTTTTACGTGAAGGAGTAACAAACATCTAAACATCCATCCATATTTCGCGTTTATAACATTAATAGGATAATTAAATTTAAAATTGCCGGTACAGCAACTACATATACTAATATTCATTGCTCGCCTTTTTTTAATTTTCTGTTGCGACAACATTTTTTTTATTTTTTAAGTCTTGCGTACAATAAGGTATTAATTAAACAGAATTAAAAGTTTGTGATCAGTGAAACTGCAAATAATAGATTAAAATTTCAGTATCACGGTAATGTATTTTTGTTTGTTAATATTTCAAAACGCACTGAACATAATCACATAAAATTTATATTGGACTGATGTTGAAGTATAACCTATATTAAGAATCATCAAAATCCGTTGGGAGTTGACGAAGTAATCGCGTAACAAACATGCAGAAAAAAAAACAGAAAAATTGAGAACACTCTCCCAATTGAAACTGGTTATAAAATATATATTTTTCTAGTAAAATAAGGAAGACACATCACTAGGATAGATTGTGGCGAAATATCTAGCTTATTTTAGGAGGAAAGTTTTATATAACCGATAATAATCAATTCCCAAATACGCCTGGCACATCTCAAAGGCATTTCTCCGAATAAATCGCAATTGTCTGAAGAAATAGTAAAGTACTATAAATTGGATGAAGCGGCAATATTGCCGTACTCAAGGCATCGTAATAGGCAATTTTCGACATCCAATCCCTCTACAATGGGACGAGTTCAGATTTAAATATCCCCAACCAGGTCCGGTTCTATATTGGACGAGTTTGGGTTCAAATATTGTCTCATTGTTTACATATTTGATATTATCATCCCGACGTTACCGTTAATTTAATAAAACGAATGTTAAAAAAAACTCTTAATAAATACTAGCTTACCACCGCGACTTCGCCTGTAACATAGATAACTTTCACAGAGCAGATTTTTCCGACTCAATGCTTATTATGTAAAAACCCTTTATAATGTAGTGGATTAAAAAGTATTCTACGTGTTATTCTCATGTATGAACTATCTTACTATAAAGTTTCATCCAAATCCGTAGAGTAATTTTTTCGTTAGCCTATACAACCAAAAACAAATTAAACTAAATATAAGATATGGAAACGAACCAATACAAGAAATAAGTGAGTACAAAT
>DVZL01006327.1:0-11445 GCA_018236625.1 Lasaia peninsularis
AGGCCGTTGTGCCAGACCTTGTCGAATGCCTTGGCCACATCGAAGAATAGCGCACCCGTATATCTGGGTCTGGGTCTATTCAGGCCTTTCAGTATGTGCTCCGTGAGGCGGTGCACCTGATGTGTACATGAGTGAGTAGGTATATAATATAGGGTGCTCCCATACAAAGAATTTGAATTTTTTCGCCGTTTTTATAGATACTGGTAGGGGAACCCTTCGCGCACTTGACGAGTTTAAGAAATAGCACCTTTTTGAAAACTGCAAAGATATTCATCATCTATCTTTTTTTACAATTCTTTAAGTGCGGTTCCGACTTGCACTTACAAAATACAACTACGTATATATATATATATATATATATATAGACAAAGTCGCAAGCATAGCTAGTCCTCTCTTAAACCTCTTATCCGTACGTACTAGCATTAATATATATATATATTAATATATCAGAGATTAGCGGGTACAAACAGACAGACAGACAGACGAACAGTTAAAAATTGTACCTAGGTAGGTAGGTCACAAGGTTGTAAATACACATACGCACTTAGTAAAAGCGGATAATTTAATATTACATACAGACACTCCCTTTTGCCGGTCGCGAACGTTCGAGAATGTCCGTTTTATGAAGCTACTCGTTAGGTGACTCGCTAGCCTCTAGGCGCCAAGCAAGCAGCCTGTTTTTTTTTTTTTTGATACAGACTAACTTGTTGCTAACCGAGTGGTTCTTACAACTTCATCGGCGGCCTGTGCATTCGCGACCTTATATAAAAATAAAATAATAATCCTTATAGCAGGATTCAGAATTCACGCGCGATGGCTTATTATTAGCGTATTTGATGTATAACTTTGGTTTTTGGTATTTGATGTATAAATTTCTATGATTTTTTTAATGAAATAGTTAATAATGTTAACTTTTTTAATTAGGGATGACTGAGAGTGGTATAAACATAGGACTAGACAAATATAACCAGAAAGCTTTGAAATGCTAAGCTATCGGGAGTTACACCTGTTATTGTGATATTTTTATATGATTTTAAGGAGAAAATTTCTGTCATACCTACATGATTTCATTGTAGCTTTAACCATTTTTTTTCTCACGCGACGAAAGATTAAAAATGGAGTAACTTCTCCCGTTTTCCCAACATTTCCCTTCACTGCTCTGCTCCTATTGATTGTAGCGTGATGAAAAGTATATATGACTAGCTCGGGAGTATGTAAAATAATTGTACCAAGTTTCGTTAAAATCCGTCGGGTAGTTTTTGTTTCTATAAAGACGGACATATATCTATAATCTAGACAGACGGACAAAATTTTTACTGATTGCATTTATGGCATTAGTAGCGATCCCTATTCACCCGCTGATAGTTATTTTGGAAATATATTTTATGTATAAAATTGACCTATCTCCAGATTTATTATAAGTATAGGTTTATTTATTTTTATAATCTAAGAAATACAATACAAAATTTTAGAAACGAAAATAATTTCGTTCAAAAAGTATAATACAAAATCTTGTATATCCTCAGGCAATAAAGAGCAAAGAGTTTCTTATAATAGCATGAATTTTTAGTCTACTAAAAATATTGGAAAATTAAACACTTATATACATTGCTTATGCTTCGAATGCTGCATAGAGCGCTTTAGCTGTTAAAGGTAAATTATTACTTCGTAAGCAGATCAAGAATAAAATGTTTATATCTTTCTTTAAACATAATTTAATGGGGATCTAACAATCTGACCGGAATAACTAATATTCCTAATACTTTCAAAACTGGATAACTTCTTTTTCGGCCATCAGCTTTGTAGAGTTGACAAAGTCAAAATAAACCGACATTGTGAGAGCGAGATGGACTGCTCTATGAGAATGAAATAGAGACTTAATATTTGAGATAGGTCAGTTTGAACCTCGTCGTGTGCACGTTCTTTCAACGTTTCAACTTCATTAACTTCACTATTATTTTGACCTGAAAACACTGTTATTATATTTTGAATGCTGAGAACACTACTCTAAGCTTAGAAATCAGAACGCCAATCAGTCCAACCAGGCGTACAAATCACTACTTAATGAAATTAAAGACAGGATTGTAAAATTTGTAGTCAAATAAATAATTTTCCAGTTGTTATGGCTAATATAGCGGCTAAGCGTATAAAAAGGGAATTTAAGGAGGTGATGAAAAGCGAAGAGGTAAGTTTTAAAAGTTGAATTTATTTGCTAAAACTTGATTACATTCATTACTTGCACTTTTGCCTCGCAAGGTCTTTCTTCTGAACATGTAAGTAGCTATTGTTTTTTTATATATTTGCAATAACTTTCACTAGATAATCTATGCGAATCTTATGCGATTTGGCTTTGCGTAAAACAATGCGGTAGTTTCAAAATGCGTGATTCAGCATGATTTTTTTGTCTTGCTCAAACTTAGTTAACATTATAAATTGTGTCAATACTTACTTATTTTTGGTATTATAATTTATAAACTTATACGTTCCAGAATAATTTGCTAAATTTACTAAAAAAAATGGTCTTAATGAATTGATATACTTGTTTACTTTAGATACTCGTTCAACCAACACAACAAAGTATAACTCATACTGGTCGTGATCTCGATCTGACTGCAGCAGCAAGGTGTATTCTGGATTTTCATGTAACATGTCGCCATGTTGCTTATCATCACTAGATATTACACATACTAGATTGTACGGTCTATTTTCCTTATTAAAGTCTTTATATATTTTAATTAAAATGGTGATTTGCTATTATATTGATATCTTATTACTAGCTATTTTCTGCAAAATGAGAAAGGATAGTTTGAATGTGGAACTATGTATAGCGTTTGACTGTGAATTAAATCTACTAAAATTCAGTTTACATATAAGATGGAGTCCGAATGATCATTGCCTTTCTTGGATGTTAAGCCATGGTGAGGCCAGATGGAGCAATAGCTCACAGTGTTAACGGAAAACTTAAATATATGGCAGGTATTTTCATGCCTCGTATAATCATCATCTGTGTCACTTATAGTCTGTTATAACATCATTACAAAATTAAACCATGTTCTGTGTTCATCAGATATTATCAAGAAATGGATACTCAGCATTAAAAAAAAGAACATGATGTTTGTCTGTCTTGTATTTTCTTTCTTCAAGGGTGTCTGATGTCAAAAGAAGGCCTGCTTACTTGAATTATATACAAAAAATTACTACTAAAATCAGTTCAGTATTGAATGAGTATTCTATGGGTTCAATCTTCATACCTAACCCGAGGACATCATACTCTATTAGATGGCAGGGATATTTAAGATTGATTGTAACTGCATTAGCTATTATTTAGGTCCAAAAAATGGTATGTATCTTATAATTGTCAAAAAGATACACAATAACCCCGCTGGTCAGCAAATTGACAGTTGCAAAACACATTTGTGACAAAAAAACTAACTGTATAGAATGTCTGCAAGTATCCATCACCATTTTCCTCGGCTGGTATGGGAGAGCATATGAAAACTTTAATAAGGAAAATGCATTCAAAATTGTGTCCATCCATTAGCAACACCAAGCCACACAATTAGCCATCTGTGAAACCTGAAGATGTAGGTACTTAGTGTTGTATGTAAGGTATCTAGTGGTGACAGGCATCATGGCATGAGGGTTGATGAAAATCCACTCTATGGGCAAAAGGAGAAAACCTTGCAGCCTTAGATTGTGATCAATAGAAATTAATTATTATTCTGTTGTGGTAAAATTTGTGAAAAGTATATATAAAAAGATTGATATTACAAGTTACTTCTATATCTTGTAGTATGTATGTTATGGGACTACAATTGTGCTTGTTACTGCACAGCTTTTGTCTCGAGGCTATGCCATTTTTGAGCTAACTAACATGAAATGCTAAACTAATTTATTTTCTAAAAAAAATTGGACATTCACATTGTTTATTATATTACCTATGCTTAGTATAAGTACAATGGTATTTTGTTTATGAGTATCACCACTTGTGTGGTCTATGTGAAATGTTTTATATCTTATTCTATTTTTTTAATATTTAGTTTTACACCTTATTGTGTCATACAAAAGACATCAGTGATCAAAACCGTCTCATTGTTAGAGGGATTAACATACATGCCTGACGACACCAACTATTGGGAGAGGCTCAGGTCCAATCCCTTCCAGGGACAGGCTTTGTGAACATAAATTTATTTATTATTTCTGGTCTGGGTTTATTCTGGAATCTATTTTAAGTATTTATCATTCATTTTAGTATTTTTGTATCAGTATCATTGACACTCATTACACAAACATGAAATTTGCTTATTTTGAAGTTACATCAATTTGTGTAATTTGTCTAGGGATATTAATATTAAGCCATGAGAAGGCACACCTTATTATGTTGCATGGGAAGATGCGCAGCAGACTGCTCGCAGTATTTCAATTTCAAATTCTCATATTTTTACTTTTACCATACTTATTGCGTTTTATTGTATATAAATTAACAAAAAAAGGTCTTGTAAGTTAAGTATTATAATTAAAATTACTAAGCAATATATAATAAGCAAATAACAAATGAACATATTATTATCTTTAATTTTTGACAGCCTTCATAGAAATTACAACAAAAAAATCTTAAATAACTAAAACTTCGAAAAGAATTATTCTATGGGATCTGGACTAATGTGCCTTTCGAAACAAATATAACTCATGTATGTGATATGTTTGGTGCAGAGTGATTTCTTGCACAAAGTGCATGGTTTTGTTTGCTTCAATATTAACTATATGTATGAGAGAGCTGCAAATGACTGAACTAGCACTTTCTATGGCATCATCACATATTATTTATTCATTATCGAGATCCACTTCCAATTCATCACTAGAGCACTCTCCCAGCCAAGAAAGAGACATCATTGACATTGACATCGATCGTCCATTTTACATGTGTACTGTACCTAAAAACTAAAAAAAAACAATTAATTAATGAACTATTGTACTTTGTATAAAATAATGTAATAATAATAAACCTAAATAATAAAGCAATGTTATTGAAAAATATACCGTAATATTTTTCTTAAGACAAAAATAAATACATATGTTGACTTACAATGAACAAATTGCTGCAGGCTGGATACTGCCTCCTGAAACACTTGTCTGTGTGTTAGCAATAGTACTGACCGGGAGAGAGTTGTGTCAAGGGACACGGGTGCTCGAACAGTTGACAGTCAATAGGCATTTAATATTTATGTGAGCAAACTGCTTATAGTGTGCCTTCTGACGGGTTAATATAACAAGCAAGACATTTGCAACTTCTCTCTCATTCAAAAGTGCTTCATTATTAATACTAATAGAGCATAGATTTGATTTGACAAAATAAATGTTAACAAATTAGTGACAAGCAGTAAATCTATGGTACAATATTTAATTTTATTGTGAGTTGTTTCGGGTGTTGACCGACAAAAAAAATTTCTTAACCTTTTATATTTTTAATAACATTAACCTTACACATTTTCATAAAACAAAAAAAGCATAATGTATTAGGCACATAATCTATTTTATTCTATGGACGTTTTCTCTGGTGATGTTTGGGCTATTTGTAATAGTATTAGATATTTAAAGTTAATACATACAATGTTACACAATAAAACGGCACATATGTACTTAAAACATACTTTTATTTACACATAATATATTGCAGCGCCTTATGTTAATATTGCTTTATATAACCTACCTGTATCAACATAAGCACAACTATGATGGTAATAAATTGTAAATCAGTTCAATGAGTTGACATTTATAATTAATTATATTTGTAGGTCTATATTTTGTATTAGAAATTTATGTATATTAATAAATTTCTTGAAAGGTTTGCATTTTGTGGCCCATTTTTGTAAATATTTACTACATTGTAACCTTTGTTTTAAGAACATTGGTGTTGTAATCATTTATTAATGTAAAACTGTACATGAAAATATAAATAAATGTTCTCAATTCTATTAAGCTATTTCAATGGTATGCAAATGTTCATTAATTGAAATGAAATTAGTATGACTTAAAGTAGTAATATTCACTTTCTAAATTTTAAACTTGGAACTAGTTTTAAAAAAGCTATATAAAAGCTTAAATTGTAATTTTTTGTATTATTTATTTTGTTCTTGTTAAGGTTATTTAAAAGAAACCTTAGACATTTTGCTGAATTATAGGATACATACCTGTTACATGCTTTGCAGTCAATGTATGTAGACTGTTAAGCAAGTGTCCCGATAAAGAGAACAATAATAATAAACCTTGATTAACATTAACATTGGCGTTAAGCAGAGCTGTGAGTTGTCAGCATGCTTGTTTATCTTTTGTATGGATAAATTCCTGTGAACTGCCTTAGGCCCTGCTTTATTGGAGCTGCAAAGCAGATTTTTGTGGAATAAGACAGTGAACAAGCACATGTGTCTCCTGATGGTAAGAGACACCTTTAGTCACCAGAGGTGTTGTAGGTGCATGACTGTCTGTATTCTGGCTGTTAGAAGCCTATTGACTACCCTATCCTCCGGACCGGAACACGAAAATGTCGTTATAGCGGCAGGGATAGGTAGGGCGGTGGATCCGTACCCAGGCGAGTTCCTGCATAGCACCTTAACCACCAGTGGTCTTGCTCGTGGTGACCCAGCTTAGCTACGCTCGCCTCTTAACGAGTTGCCTGGTAGGGAGGCAGATGATATATTTTTTCTACGGGATTGAACAGCGGACAAGTACACGGGTTTCCTGATGGTAAGAGATAACCCCACGGTTGTCTCTTTCAGGACACCATAGATGTTGTAGGTGCGTAACTGTCTTGTGGTTGGAATGTTGAACTTTACGTTCAAGTCTATTCTACACAGAGAACTCTGACCAAGACGAAAGAAAGGTGGTTTTGGTTAATGATGTAGGGTCAGTAAAAGTGGATGAAGTATAAATTAGTAGTGCATTTACCAGGGATGGAAGTTACACTGCTGACGTAGAGGGAGAGTGAGTGCTGACAATGGAGTGAATGAAATGCTGGATAAGCTGCTTTACAGTGAGGAATTGAAGTGCTCGACTCACTTTGCACATGTCAGTGCAAAATACTTGCCTTATGCTTATGTCAGAAACAGCATATATTTAAATAAATGCAGTTAAAATGCTGTGCTTAGGTATATAATTTGGAGAGTAAGATTCACGAGAGAAAGAGTAGGATTGAAAGAAAGTGCCGTTGTAAAAATGGGATGGGGAATACACCAATGGTTCAGTGATGTGGAAAGTGTGATAGATGTAAGTCTCCAAAACCGCCGGAGTTGTATGAAGATAGTAGTAAATGTGGAGTATGTAGGAATCATGACACTTAGCTCTCAATAATACTCTTTGCACTACAGATTTCTCTACATTATTATGCCAGTACATAAAATCTCTCCTTTAATTACTTTAAATTTTAATTAAAATATATATAGGTCTTATTTGATAATAAAAATAGTTTAAGTATACAACAATACAAATGATATTTCTCCATTTCAATAAAAGTATAAATTTGTTCTTAATACTATTTAATAAATTAAAAGTAAAAAACCTTTTTAGAAAAAGTTTTTATTTCCGAGTTGCTCTTTAACTCTTAAGCCCTTTCATTTGATACCTATATTGTAGAAGTGCTTTGAAAATAACTAGTAGGTATATTCCGTCATCTCGGTTAGTCCGCCATATTGGATTTAGATTCTAAAATTCTACCCGAACATACATACTTACATACGTATGTATATTGCAAGTTATTGTAAGTGTGCGTTACCCCAGCAAGAAAGTATCACTTTTTTTGTTCTCGTAGGGGAAATGCTAGTAACACGACCGGGCCACCGAGGCGGCCCGAGTGTGGGGCTCGCAGCCTACGACATCGCTGCCATACCCACTAAAACCCCTGCGGAGTCTGCCTCCACTGTGTCGTGGTGACGCGGTGGCGGGTTTCGCATTCTTCCGCCACCGTGTCAGCACCTGCCAGCCCCGCTGGCAGTCACTCGGGAGCCAGGGCGGTTGTGGCCCCGGCGACGGCTAGGAAGCGCGCGGCGCGGCGGAACGACGATGCCGTGCGCACATCCTCGAGGCTTTTCGGGGCAGAGCCCCAGGCCTCTTCACGGGGGACGCAGGACGGCTTAATAAGCCCTCCGCCGCACCCCCGTGCGTCGCCGGCGGATCGGGTCCGGGTTGGCCGCAGCCTCCCTCGCCCTCTCCGCCGCCTCGTTCTGCGAGATGACACCTCGCAGAAGGAGAGGACAGCCGTCCAGGACTCCTCGCTGCTGACCATAGTCGGGAGGGAGACGTCCTGCCGGATGGCGTCGCAAAGGACACGCCGCTGCTCAACCCAGGCCGGACAGTCGACCACGATGTGCTGCGCCGTGTCCTCGCCGACTGCACAGTGGTGGCACTCGGTTGTCACACTATCTTCCGTCCGTGCCGCCTGTCCAGCCAGCACCTGAGCACCGGCTGGACAGCCTCAACGGTCCAGCGGCAGGCGGTCGGCTCGGCCAGCCGCTCCGTCCACCTCTGGACGGTTGCTCGTAGAGTGTGGGCATTCCACGCTTCCGTCACCGTCGGCGGGTCGCCGCCTTTCATGCAATGACGCCAGAGCCGCGGCCTCCAGATCCCACGGCGGTGACCCCGCTAGCACGCACGCCGCTTCAGCGGAGATGGTGCGATAACCTCGGATGGCCCTGACTGCCATCACCCTTTGCGGTCTTCGCAACAGAGCGATGGTGGCGTTTGACAACGACGGAGCCCAGAAAGAAAACATCACCTAGAGCAGTGACTCTCAACCACTGTGCCGCGGCACTTTTGTGTGCCGCCAAATTTTTGTGCAGTGTGTTGTAGTAAGTAAATAATTTTTATCTTTTTCTTTGTGTGCCGCCAACTTTTGAAATCGTTAAATATGTGCCGCAACAAAAAAAAAGGTTGAGAATCACTGACCTAGAGTAATATGAGTGGGACATACAATTAGTGCTCAATCTGCTGTAAATGTACGTTGAATAAAAAATTTGTGCGTGTTGTCGTTTTGGAAAAAAACGATTCCTGCTGGGGTAACGTTGCTTCAGTAGGAAAATTCTAAACGTATTATCGGAGAGTCAAAAATTGCGAATTGGCATTTTTTTGTGCATATTTGTGCGCTAAAAATATAATTTGTGCGTCGTTTTCGAGATATTGCGTTTCCTGCTGCGGTAACGTTTTGCAGAATGGCGTAGCTCAAAGACTATTGTAAAATAAACATGCAAAAATAGCTATTACTTTAAGCGTATTTGTGACAAAAATAGATTTAAAAAAATATTTCTAGTTTTCAAGTACTCGCGGTTTTTACAAAAATAAAAAAAGTATCATAGCGCCTAAATAAGAAAACACATATATGGTCACCAAAAACTGTATTCGGTCCTTCTTGGCGTGTATAATTACTATAAAAAATTCAAAAGTACCTATACATAAATGCATTTTTGAATAATTAAATGCTTTTATTTAACTTGCATTGTATGGATGTAAGTATATGTATGTTCGGTTGGAATATTAGAATTACATTTTGAAGTAGATGTCTTGTCCGATTGAGCGGACATTTCGTATACACGTTTATTCTGACAGCATTCTAAATCCAATATGGCGGATCAACTAAGATGGTGAAAAATTGTTTTTAAAGCACTTCTACAAATTGGGTATCAAATGAAAGGGCTCGCTGAGAGCAACTCGAAAATAATAAAAGCTTTTTCTGAAAAGCTTTTTTTGCTTTTAATAAATCTTTATTAGTATTAAATAGGGTACATAATGATGTCAAAATAAAATTTTTGTTCTACCTATTTAACCAGTTTTAGCTGGTATACAATTTTTTTCTCCTTATTTTAATTTTATATTATTATTATAACAATTTTAAAACATTAAATTAAAACTCAATAAACATAAAAATAAACAACATAAAATACAATTTAAACATTCGAAAAACAAAAATGAATATGTTACATAATTAAATTTAATTCATAAACAATTATATCATAAAAACATATTTCCGACAACCATTTCGATAATTCCTTTTTAAATCCATTTACAGGTAGATCTTATTATTATTCCGTTTTTTATTATATACTTCAATGGCCATGTAATGTACATTTTTGTGCCATCTTTGTCCTACATTTAGGTAAGTATAATTATTGGTCGTATCTAGTGTGAAATATTTCGCATAAGTAATAAAAACAAAAACCAAAACAGTAACACAAAATTATCCGGCCAAATTTTAATGACTACAAAAAAGCGTGGGTTTCATACATACTAACGACTTTGAAACTTACTATGCCCGAGTACACTGAAAGTAGAAAATGATACAAAAATAAACTTTTTATTGATCCGGCAGCTTTATACACGATGAAGTAAAAGTAAAATGTGGTCTAATTGCTATTTTCAATATTATTCATACTTATCTTCATTTCAAATTTAATTAAAATGCATTCACACTATTGCCACCGGATGTCCACAATGAACATTTGCATCGCGATGTTGATTTGCCTGCCATAGTGCAGCATTGCAAAGAGTGCACTATTTCGAAATAACAATTGACCAACCGAACCAGTGTTGAAACTCGCGACGTACCAAGTCGTGGTACCGTTCGCGTTTGCCTATACCCTGAAAATCCTAACTGCAACACGCACACCACGCTACACCGGCTTTATCCGGCACTGTATATACCTATCCCTGTCTATATCTATATACCTACATACTTGGTCTTGCCATAAATAATGTAACAAACTTTTTTTTTAATTTAAATTATGTTTATTACTTTTACAGTGTGCTAGTTTAACACATAAATATAAAAAAATAATAATAAAAGAGGCTTATTCGAAGTGTTCTCCATTGGCTGCAATAGATTCCTTTAAACGTTGAGGCCAGTTATCAATAGAAGCACGCACCCTTTTAATGGGGAAATTCTTCACTGCCGATCGTATGGATTGTTTTAGAGACTCCAAATTATCATGGCGTTTAGAGCATGCTGTACTCTCTAAAACTGAATAGACGACAGCCAATCTCCAGCTCTGATGACGTCCGAAATGTTCGCTTCTAACCAATACTGCGTGGATCGAGCTTTAAGACCCGGCGCCGAGTCTTGCTGAAAGGACCATACATGGTTATACTACATTCTATAGAATCTTGATACACTTTTGCCGATGTTTTGATACGTTTTTCACAAAAATATGGCTGTCACTCCTTCATTGTATAGTCACAAGTTGTACTCTATCGACTAATTGGGAAGCTTTCTTAGAGTTTTTTTGAGTATAAAAGCGGTCATTTTGTTTGTTAAAATTGTAAAAATTTTTTCATCCGTAAACAAAATTTTTCTGTGACCTCTCTGCGTACCACTTTAGTAGTTGTTTCAATTTACCACCATATTCGTCTTTAATTTAACAGTTACGAAATGACCAGTGCGTCTCAGTCCTAAGTCATGTCTTA
>DVZL01006328.1:0-11445 GCA_018236625.1 Lasaia peninsularis
GTTAAGATTTTTACAAATGACGTATTTGTGTCGCCGCTTTAACAACAAATACTAAAAACAGGATAAAAAAATATAAATGTGAGTCCCATATAGCAAACGTGATTTTTTTGTCGTTCTTATAGATAATTAGCTACCTGACCTGGCTTCGAACAGTTCGTTCGTAGTTTACATAATAACCATCGAAATATATATCCGTATAAAATTTCAACCCAAACAATTTAACTATTTAGAAGTTACTTATCCAGACTATTTCAAATAATAGTCTGGATAAGTACGGAAAGATAATTCTTACTAACCGTGCTCCCATTATCCGTTTTCCCGTAGGAATGAAGCATTTTCCCGTGGTAAAAAGTAGCCTATCTTCATCGGGAATAATGTCGGCTTCTAATGGTAGTTTTACAAATAGATCCAGTAGTTTTGGAGCCTATTCAATGCAAACAAACAATCAAATTTTTCCTCTTTATAATATTAGTACGGATAGTACGGAACTTTTAGAACGTGAGTCCGACTCGCACTTGGCCGGTTTTATTATTTATTTTGATCTATCTGGAACTTTAAATAGTGAAAAATTGGCGTAGAAACATAATACATATTTCTTTTTAAATTTGTATTTAAAGAAGTTTCAATTTAATACACGGTAAGATTAATTAACAAGTTACATTAAAATTTGAATCAACGTACAGCATTTCCCACTAAGGAAAATCGGTTAAATTACATTACTTTACACATAAGAATCTTAGATTTTAAGTAAGTAAACTATGATATTTTTAAGCCTAAAAACTTACAGTAAACTTTTGCTGTACAGGTATACAAAATCCCTTTAATTCTTCGCCATGAAAATCCAGCACTAAATTCACTTTCGAATAACAACACAGAAAAACACACAAATAAGCATTTTTATTATTCACTGGAAGTCACACACGTGGCGTTGGGGCTAAGTTTGATCAAAGACTGGCAAGTGGTAAGCAAGTGGTTTGAAAGATAGCTGTGCGGGCGCAGGCTTCGCGGGAAAGTTCATCGAACGCGCTTGTGGCGCTGGTGCCACTGTTTTGCTCTATCTGGATTATTTTTGTATTTTTTTAAGCGAACGGATCTCCTGATGGTGAAAAACTAGCCAAGTGCGAGTTGGACTCGCGCACGTAAGGCTCCGTATTATTATATATTATAAAACAAAGTAACTTTTTTGTCTGTCCCAATGTACGCTTAAATCTTTAAAACCAAGCAACGGATTTTGATGGGATGTTTTAGGAGATAGAGTGATTCAAGAGGAAGCTTTTTATGTATATAACACGTATAGTATACCCGTGCGAAGCCGGGGTGGGTCGCTAGTATAAATACTTGTATAAAAAGATGACGTTTGTGATATGACTATATATTTGATTTATTCTGTTTTTGGTATTTGTTGTTATATCGGCAAAAGCAATGCATCGTGGAAATTTAAACTGTTAGAAAACTTTTGTGGTTCATGAAATACAGCCTGATGACATACAGAAAGACAGACAGATGGACATCCACTGTCCTTCTGTCTATCTTAGTAATAGGGTCCTACTTTTAACTTCTCTTATCTTCCCCCTGTTCCTTTCGTTCCTTTACGTGCAGAACCCTAAAAATACAATTCGCCTACAGATACCAAAATTTGCAAAGGGTTGTTGCCAAACTGAAACAGGTGTTCCGTATTATGCTACGTGCATACGGAAGTTTAACATTGTCCAAATAATAATATTAAGATAACAGTGAGCACTGACTTTTAATTTTGTACCCTGATTATTAGGGTGACAGGAAATGATACTCTCTGCCTACCCCGCAAGGGACCTGACGTAAAGATATGCAGAAAATGACGGGCGCCAATCTAAACACATAGTTCCAAGTCCTAGTTTATTTAATTATCAGATTAATTATTGCACTAGTGTCGACATGATCGTCACATCGACAAAAATGGCTGAAAGTAAAGATTAATAAATGTGGAGAAAGCTTAGCACGTAGCAATCGTGACACTTGGAACTCTATACTCTGTCTATCTTACAAAGATCTTGGCGTGAAGATATGTATGTTTGGAAAAATTAGTGTAGATAAGCGCTATGTTATGTAGAGTCCATTTGTTTAGTTTAGATAATATCGCCTCACGTAATAGCGGCGGACCTACGCGCGCGCGGTCCTTTTATTTTTTTTTATTGGATAAGACAGACACGGGTCTCCTGATGGTAAGAGACAACCGCGGAACATAGACACCATAGATGTCTATTTTTGGGCTGTTAGACCATATACATGCAGGTCAACCAAGGCTAGTCAAGTCTACCCCATCCTCCGGATCGATACACGACAATGACATTATGGCGGCAGGAATAGGTAAGGCGGTGGATCCCCACCCAAGCGTGTTACTGCACAGCACTCTACCACCAGTGGTCATGTTGGAAGTGACCTTGTTAACCTATGCTCGCCTATTATGAGCTGCCTGGTAGAAAGGCATCTGGTCTATTCTACACAAAGGGCCCTGACTAACACAGGCAACATTGGAGCCGGCGGCATCATTTGACACCTGTGAGGTGGCGCGTAAAAGGGCAACCGTATTCAAGCGAATGAACTTTAGTCTCGATTAGGGGTTAAGGGGATTCCACTAAAAGTTATTTTTTATTTTTGGTATGTGCGTTATGCGATTTTAAATTTTTTTTTTTGTTTAGGTCAACGGTGTTCCCATATAAACTTCATGGCAATTAGTGCAGTACTTTTTGATTTTTTTATAGGATAAGACAGCGAAAAGCACACGGGTCTCCTAAAAGTAAGAGAAAACTGAGGCCTATAGACACCATAGATGTTGTACGTACGTCACTGTTGTGTGTTCGAGCTGTTAGTATTACATGCAAGTCAAGCGGCTATAATACCGGCTAATTTTATAAACAAAAACAAGAAATATTCATTTGTAGAAACGAAGACATAATCAACTTGTAATCAGTTTTTAACCTTTCAACAACATTTTACAATTATTGTTAAACAATTATGTGAATATTAGATTAGTAACTTATGTACTAAAGATATTGTTTTTGGAAAATTGTAGGTATTTTTCTTGGTAAATTTCCCATTAGTATCAATCTATGAATTACTAATGTAGGTATTTTTTAATTAATTAATTTCTACGTCGGAAAAAAAACTCTATTATCTGGATTATCATCAGCATCAATTATTTATGTTGAAAAATAGATGTTAGCGGATACTCAGACCTAGCTGCTGGAAGGAAGCTGTTTACGGGGACGATCACTGTGACACGAGAATTTTATACCACTATATATTTTAAAACAAAGTCACTTTCTCTGTTCCTATGTATGCTTAAATATTTAAAACTAAGCAACGGATTTTGATGCAGTTTTTTAAATAGATGGAGTGATTAAAGAGGAAGCTTTTTATGTATATAACATGTATAGTATACCCGTGCGAAGCCGGAGCGGGTCGTTAGTAACTAAGACAGAAAACGTAACTGCCTGCTAACACCGACTGATATCTTACCTATATATTTAGAAAAGTTTTTTTTTTATAAATTACCTTCAAACATTTACAGTATCTTCCTAGATATAATACTTTAATATCCATAAGTATGAATAATTCTTAAGATAGGATCATTTCAATTTTCGAATCACAATTCGTCTGTACCAGTACTACTACTTATTTACGACATTATTTTTTAATCTGATAACTGTGACTTTTGTCTACTGTCATTTGTCACTGATCTTAATAAAACAGAAGTCAATGAACTGTCAAGTGTCAAGAAAACCCACGAAGTAAATCGTGACTTTCACAAATCTTTATTTTTGTGATTGTTAATTTGTAATAACTTCTGAATTTTAGAAAAGCATTAATTATGCCGAAAGTTTCAGGTAAATTATTATATATTGTTATCCTAAACCACAATAGTTTAATTGTTAAATTTTAGTAGTAGGTTATTTTCTTTTAGACAACTAGTGTTTTCTCATTTTAATGGAAATTCATGTATTTTATATAGTTTAGTAATATATTTAAAAGAAGAAAATTTTCTCTTTTAAGTCATGATTGTCGGGTACAGACTTTATGTAAAGATGTCAAGGATTTTCGTATATGTCCAACTTCGGTAATGCCGGCATTTAAAAATTCAAATAATTAAAAGATTTACTTAGAATTAACATTACAAAAAAAATATACTTATTTGTTCAAACATAGTGTTTAAAACATACCCACGTATAATCGAATCAAAGGGTTTTTTAATATAACTTCCAATTAATAATAAAACCATTATGGTTTTCAATTTTTGAACTGATTTAAGTCTTGTCAGAACTCAGCCTTCACAACTGTTCTCCGTCAGTTCAGCCGTCGAAAGAACTATAGTAAGCTCCTTTGTAGAAGTCTGATGATTGGGATGAAATAAACTTCAACCTACTTCAGTTTTTAGTATATGTAGGTGTGACTTATTACCGAACTTACAAACTATTATATGAACAATCTTGCATTTATAATAGTAAGATAAAGTGAGAGATATCCAAAAGATTCTAGTAAACCAATATACATAGTCAAAAATTTTAAAACAGTAGACTAATATTTGAAAAATTTAAAAAAGCAAATGCCTTTTTTTATTACATGAAACTTAAACAAAGTACCTTCTACTTTGTTTAGGTTTCCTTAATTTAATAAAACAAATGCCTTTTTATATTACATGGAAACTTAAACAAATATGATTTTTTATACAGTTAAAGTCAAATGGGGAAAGGAAACTTTCCCTGATGTTGAAGTTAATACAGAAGATGATCCAGTTGTGTTCAAAGCTCAAATATTTGCACTCACCGGGGTACAGCCAGAGCGGCAGAAAGTTGTTTGCAAAGGTGTAACATTGAGAGATGATGTTTGGGGTAACTTCAAACCGACTAATGTAAGTGTCTAATAAATACTACAAACCTTAAATAAACATGTTTTAAATTGCACAGATACTTACTACCAGTGGCGTAACTAAAGGGTGGCAAGTTGGCATAATGCCATGGGCCCTCAACTGGAAGGGGCATCTGGTCAGAGAACTCCCAATATTCATTATTAGACATTTTTCATTGTAAAAAAATTAGATCCAATCAGATAAATTTGCCATGGGCCCCGAAAATTATAGTAACGCCACTGCTTACTACTTATTAATATTTACCTTACCTTATTAATATTTAATAGTTGGTTAGAAAGTAAGCTTTGTCTTAATTCATGTGTAAAATTTTGTGAATGTCAATATTTTTTGTTAAAGAGTAATAAATACACAAAGTTTCAGATTTATTACAATAGAGTAGGTTTAGTAGGATCACCTAAAATTTCATTTTAACTCTAGTATTTATGTTTATATTTTAATAATCTAGTTATTGTGTAAATATTGTATAATATACTTTTATATTGTGTATCTTTAAATTGCCACTCATTTATTTGTTACAGGGTAAATTTAGAGAAAATGCTTATTGGCATTAGTTTGCCTTTGTATATACTTTTAATTCAATAAAAACTTGTGGTGCACTTAAACTTATTTAATGTTTTATCTTAATTTCCTCTGCACAAATTGTATAATTAAGAGTGATTTAATTTATTATTTTATACAAGAAAACGGTGCAATGCAATAAATCCTAATTTATTTTTTAACATTTTTTTTATTATGGGATAAGACATTGTTTCTAAGTTTTAATCTTCATAAATACTAATACTTTTTATAGTTTAGTAATTCTAGTCTTGTACTTCTCTATGATTTTACACTTTCATTTTAAAGTTATTTTTATAAACAAACATAATGATTTCTAGATGGTTAGAAATAAACACAAAAAAGTAATGTAATGTGACCTGTAATAACATCTCAATGAGTTGTTGTTAAACTCTGCCACCTAGTCTTCTTCAGTATCAAAGATCAAGACATAATATGTTAGTACCAAGGCAGGTTTATCATGAAAGTAACTTAGAACAAGTGCAGATAGGAAATACATAACCTAGAAAAAGAAGTGAAATTCAAAATTTTTATTTTTTAGAATGCCTTGGTGCTAGTGATGGGTAGTAAAGAGGAAGATGTACCAGCTGCTCCTGTTGAGCAAACACGTTTTGTAGAAGATATGAATGAGTCAGAATTGGCTACAGCAGTAAGTATATTTTTATAAATAGATTATTTCTAATTTCTTCCAACTTATGGGATTTTTGTTTCAATTAAATATCGCAACATAATCCTGTGGAAGAACTATATAATTTTAAAACACAAGCAAAGCAGTGGGCAACAACTAGAACTATTATAAATGCAAAAATATATCATATGTTCATACATCATTTCTGTATTCATGTATGAATAGCTGAACCAACATGAATGAATATGTCCATATGTCTCCTTTCCTCTCTGGTTGGTATTCAACTTTTATGCATGGCATCTCGGGCTTAATTAATGGGTAGGGCAACTGCAACTACAAGATAAATACACTACATACGTTATGTATTAACTGATTAAAAAATCAACATTAAAATTCAGTAGAAACACATAATCACCCTGGCACATCCTGACCCAATTTTTCAACTAATTGTAAGTGCATAAATGTGTTCCTCTATGTATCTCTCCGAGGATATGAGTGTTGCAATATTTATTAATTTTTACCATACAAATATATTGTAGGACATAACCTACTTTTACCCTAATATCTTAGTTGGTTTAAAAAATGAGCTAAATAACTATAATATATAGGTAAAATCTAATGTAATTAGTAAATATAAATGAACAATGATTTGACAAGTCCTCAGTGCACTCAAATTTGTAAAAATTGTAAGCTGTGATAATTTTAATGTAAATGTTATTTTTATCTTTCAGCTCGACCTTCCTGAAGGTCTGATAAATTTAGGAAACACATGTTATATGAATGCTACAGTGCAATGTTTGAAGACTGTGCCAGAATTAAAAGACGCACTTGTCAAGTTTGATCAATGTGAGTATGTTATTTTGTAGTATTCTAGATTATTTACACAGGGAGATTTCCATGAATTGTTCCGTACAATAATGTTTAAAACTTTATAAAGTATTTTCACACTAAAGTATGAATATTGTTACTTACTTGTCGGGAAGTCATGATTGGAAAGTGATCACTATAGTCTTGTAGACATGAGAACGCCAGGTGCACAGGTGTGCAAGTGACATGTTTTGAAACCATTCCCTTATTGGAAACACGATCTTATGCACCTCCTGGATAGTCCACAATTGAAGGTTCTCACATTTGAATTAACAATTATAATAATAATAGAGCCTAGAAACATAGCAATATAAAGAAGCAAATTTATCTACAAAATCAGCGTGCCGCCTAGCATTTTCTATTGTGCTCTGTCCTGTGCTCCTCTAGTCCACAGATGACAAGCTGTCAATCTAATGTCATCCATCAATCTTCTCTGTCAACTGCAGTTTCTTTTACCGTACCTTAGGTACCATTCTGTTATTGCTTTACTCCATTTTCCCCTGATATCTCCCATCATAGGGCCGGCCCACCTTCATATCTGTTGGTTTGACTGGCTTATATAAGTTCTATAAGTTAGTCTTAATCCTGGTTGACAATAATTACAGTCAATAAAAAAAATTTGATCAAACTAGCGAATAACAAGCAATGTCAGTTCAAAGTTTAACAAACATCATGTACCAGTGACCCACCCCAAATCAAAAAAATCGCATCAAAATCCTATAGGTAATTTTAGAGATCTAAGCATATTCAAGAAGAAGCGACTTCGTCTAAACTATATAGTGATGATGTGTAAACATTTACTTATTACGAGAGAATATAAGCGAGAGATGCCATCATGCATATAGTTAAGTAAATAAATATTTCAAACAGCGTCCGGGGTTGGTACGTCTAGCGGTTTGACGTCAGCGATGAGCGAGACGATGCGTGCGCTGGACGGGGGGGGTGCGGGGGCGTGTGCGGCGGCGGCGGCGCGGCTGCTGCACGCGCTGCACGCTGCTGCACCGAGGTTCGCAGAGCGTGCAGCAGGAGGCCAGCTGCAGCAGCAAGACGCCTCCGAGTGTTGGGCCGAGATCGTACGCGCACTCTCCTCGTTGCCCGCGAAGGATACACAAAGGTAATAATAAACAGCATTATACACGCGCACACTCTATACTGAATATTTACAAGAATCTTTTTTTTTTCTTGTGATATTTCCTCCGTGTATGTACTAAGTAGACTTACATATACGCGCACGCTCATTGTCAAGTATTTATTAGACTAGTTTTATAACCTTAGCCTTAAAACAAACAAGTTAAATACACATTGGACAAGTTTAGTTTTAGTGCACGAAATATGTCAAACTTGAGTCTGTGTGAATATCTTTATTGCAATATGTGTCATAATTTTGGGATGTCATACAAAATAAAATAATAGGCCCGACACATATATACCCCTACAGGGTGTATCAAAATTGAGAATCTAGGAATTCAATCAACACTAGTTTATTGGATGGCAGTAATTTTAAGATTTTTTTATATATACTTATGGATGTTAGTACAGATGGCAAGATGTTCTTCAGACAAATTGAAAAAACTCCTTGAACAAGTTACTATACCCGGTAATCGAAACTGTGACCTCGCGCGCCAAAGTCGGACACTGACTTCACTTGCCGACAGAGGTTTTTTATTTATTTCATATTTATTAACATAGTCACCCATGCAAATTACTTGTGAATGTAAAAAAAACTTTAATAATTTTGTATTACAGTAAATCTTCGTTAATAGAGCAGTACTTTGGTGGTACTTTAGACGTGGAGTTGGTGTGTAGTGAGGCGGAGGAGCCCCCTACACGGTCCACGGAATCATTCCTACAACTGTCCTGTTTCATCTCACAAGACGTCAAATACCTGCAGTCTGGCTTAAGATCGGTAAATATTAGCTTTTTGTCCATGTAAAACAATCTTTTTTATTAAATTTACTCTGGTATATATTAAATATAAAAATACCAATATATATAAATACTTAATATCGCCTCTGTGGTGTAACGGTACGGCTGTCGCCTGTTAAGACCATTAGCCACGAAGGGTCCCGGGCTCAATTCCCAGGTTGGGCAACTTATCTTAAAAGTTTTTCAGATTTTTCTGAGTAAGCATTACATTGCCCGGGATTGGTTTGTACCCGAAGTGGCGATAGGCTTGCCACCTGACACATTATGGGCCCTAGTATCTTTGCTAACCGTGGATGTTCTAGTATATCTACTGGACTTACGAGTCGTAAATATAATAGGTACTTTTCTTTAAGTATATCTATGTATTGGTATTGACTAACATGACACAAACATGTGATTGGCTTACTTTGGGGTTAGATCAGTTTGTGTATTTTGTATAGATATATTTATGTTTATTTCTTCGTGTTTTGTAATAAATATATGCAATATGACTTAATTACCTTCAAAAAGGGATCTCATTTGTTAAAAATTGGCAACGCGCATGATACCCCTGGTATAGCTGTTGTTCGTAGGCTGCGGTAGTTACTTACTATTAGGTTAACTGCACGCTCATTTGCCACTATTTCCATGTAAAAAGACCATGTAATTATTGTTTATCCCCTTCGTTGATTGAGGGCTTAGAATATTCAATTCTCGACGAAGCTAAAGTAGATACATCTGTGTGATGAGTTTCAATGTCAGTATTTCCAGTCTGAATGTTTAATTACTTTTAAAATCATATATGTATATTGTTTCAGAAAATGGCGGAACAAATTACAAAAATGTCACAAACCTTAGGAAGGGATGCGGTTTACACAAAAACTGTAAGTATAATTTAACTGATAGCTAAATTGAATTATACCCTCACGCCCATGTCGTATAAGGGATAGGCAGAGGTACTTACCCACACACGATATTAGGGTATAAGGTCCCCATGTTGTGACAGATTGCAACTTCTTCACCATATTTGATACAAATCGAATCACAGATATCATCGTTTCTCAGATAAACTGAAAAAAAATCTCATAGAACATGTTTTCCTACTCGGAAATCAAACCCGAAGCCTCGTGCGTCAAAGTCGCACACCGACTACCGAGATACCGCGACCAAGATGAATAAATTACTTAAATTTTAATATTTTTTTTATCAACAATGTTACTATGAGTTTATATTACTTGTTTGTTAAAATCTATACTCTCTATCTGTACTAATAATTAAAATGAGAGTATTTGCATGTAATATAACCGCTTTTTATTAAATTCATATGTATGTTAACGAGGCACATACATCAAAATAATATTGTTTAGAATTTGTGCCTGTCTGTTTATACCCACTAATATCTGAAACGGCTGGACCGATTTTGACGGGTCTCTCACTGGCAGACGCTTGATGTAATTTACTTTAGAAATTTATAAAGTAAAATAATGAAA
The DNA here is from genome assembly GCA_018236625.1 of Lasaia peninsularis. NCBI lineage: Eukaryota > Metazoa > Arthropoda > Insecta > Lepidoptera > Riodinidae > Lasaia > Lasaia peninsularis. Next base: position 10,352 of record DVZL01006328.1, read on the forward strand.
TAAAAACTCGGGCACAGCTAGTCAAAAATAAATTTAATTATTATCTTTTCAGAGCAAAATCAGTCGACTACCGGCCTACTTAAATATACAATTTGTCCGGTTTTTCTTCAAAGAAAAGGAATCTATAAACGCTAAAATCTTGAAGGATGTAAAGTTTCCCCTCGACCTGGACGTATATGAACTGTGTACTCCAGAGTTGCAGGAGCGACTCGCGCCTATGCGTGCCAAGTTTAAGGTAAATAATATTTTTTAGAATAATTATTAATTATTTAGTTTCAATTAGGTTATTTCTACCCATTTTAGGGTTCCGTACACATTGTCCGTCTGTCATCAGGCTGTATTACATGAACCGTGGTATCTAGAAAATTGAAATTTTCATTGTTCCATTTCTGTTGCTGCTATTCTTTTATTTATAAATTTATGCACAAAAAAATTTACAAAGGTGGACTTAATGCTACATGGCATTCTCTACCAGTCCACACAACATAATTAGAAATATACTAGAAACAGAACAGAATAGAAATGTAATAAACAATGAGAATCTTCTTTGATTGTAATTAATTCATGAAGTTTATTATTTTTAACAAAATTGATTGATAACTTCATAATCTTGAGCCATGTTTATAATAAAAAAATATATTTTTTTCTGTGACTCCGACTTTTTCATAAATTAGTAATTATAAATAACAAATTTATACACTTATATTTTATTTTTATAGACTACGATTACGTTAAAAAAAAGTTGAGAAGTGTCAAGGGACACCCGGATGGAACGAAGTTTACGATGTTTTTTTTTATTACAATTCCTTCACTAATTAATCGATAAAAAAAATTCATCGTCGCGACACCACACTGTTCAATGCGAAATAGAACCCAACCAAGTCGGGGCTTGTGTCTGAGTTTTGGAAATATCAATCCGGCGACGATATACACACAGTGGTTACTATTGCTGTATATAGCATATACAGCAATAGTAACTATTATTGTATAGTAACCACTGTGTGTATGTCGTCGCCGGAAAAGTGTCGTTATAACTTTCCGTAAGATTTTTTTCCGTCTAGCCCCCTTTCACAACGCGCAATAAGGAACTTCGT
>DVZL01006329.1:0-11445 GCA_018236625.1 Lasaia peninsularis
TTTTAAAAATCGGTCCAGTAGTTTCGGAGCCTATTCGTTACAACCAAACAAACAAACAAACAAACTTTTCCTCTTTAAAATATTAGTATAGATTGTATGTATGTAGTATGTATGTTCCGGTGGAATTTTAGAATTCAATTTTGAAGTAGATATCTTCATCTGATTCAGCTGAAATTTTGTATACACGTTTACTTTGGATGACAATGCACGATAAAGTCAAGACATCAAAAATCCAATCCAACAAGATGGCGGAATAGTTGTTTTTAAAGCACTTCTACAAATTAGGTATCAAATGAAAGGGCTCGTTGAGAGCAACTCGAAAAATAATTAAAGCTTTTTTGCGTTTAATTTAATCTCTTAAATATTACAATTTTTACCATCGCTTTTAATATTTTTATCTCAGGTATCACACATGCAAAAGTATGGACGTTAGAAAGGAAGGTCTTCCAGAAAATCATGGTCCGTAGTGGCCGGCAGGAGCAAGAGGATAACATCCGGTTCCTGTCATCAGTGCCCCTGCTGCAGGGCATCCATGCCATAGAGCTGGCCAAAATTGCTGAATTCTTAAAAAGGGTATGATTTTTTTACCTGCCCCATTTCTCTCTTATAATGTGATAAGACATCGAACGCTTGTTTCCTGATAGTAAGAGATAACCGAGGCCTATAGACCCCATAGATGTTGTAGGTTCGTCGCTGTCTGTGGTCGGGCTGTTAGACCTTAAGTGCAAGTCACACGATACACCGGAACACGATAATGTCATTATGAAGGCAGGAAGTTGCTGCACAGCACTCTACCATCAGTTGTCATGTTGGTAGTGACCCAGTTAACCTATGACTGCCTCTCACGAGGAACCTGGATTATACATACATACAGCAGCGGCGTTAGGGCTACTGACACCCCGGGCAAAATATTCACACTCAAATATTTAATCAATAGACAATAACTGATAATAGAAAGTATAAATATGAAAACAATAATATTAAAATGTGATCAACGCCGTGGCAGGAATTCTTTTCAGCAGGTACAGCTGTTGTGCGGCAAGGAGACCGTGGGGATAAGTTTTATATTATTCGTGGTGGTACCGTGGTGGTGACGAAACGTGAAGAGGATGGTGAGAGGAGAGTGGGGACACTCGGTCGTGGGGAATACTTTGGGGAACAGGCGCTCCTGCATCAGGACAGACGACTGGCCACTGTAACTGCTCAGGCACCTGGTGTGGAATGTTTAACACTGGAACGAGGGTACGTTGCACTTTTTTATTCCGACATAAGAAGAATTTGTCTGTCTGTGGCATCGTCACTCCTAAATAGATGGGCTCATTGCAGTCCGGTTTTTTGTTTGCAACTAAGGTCATGATTTTTCTTAGTTAAAATGTACAAAAATCTAATGCTTGGGGTAGTTTCAAACATATTTGAGATGTAACAGTTTAAAAATAAGTAGATATATACTATGATGATACCACTGAATTGATCTGACAGTGTAACCCGAAGAAAAGAGAATTTAACCCTGGAATTCCTACTAATAAACCAAAAGAAATGCCTACTGACCGACCAAGTCCCGCTGGACATATAAGTACCCGAATTCTCAACGTGATAAGCGATCTATTTTTATTTTTTTATTTATGGGGTAAGACAGCGAGCAAAGACGCGGGTCCGCTGATGGTAAGAGACATTCGTGGACTATATATAGACACCATAGACGTAGGTGCGTCGCTGTCCTGTCGTAGGGTTGTCCTACCCTCCGGATAGAAACACGAAACACGACAATGTCATCATGGCGACAGAAATAAGTAAGGCGGTAGACCAAGGGAGGGAGTTGCTGCACAGCACTCTACCACCAGTGGTCATGTTGGTAGTGAACCAGTTAACCTATGCTAGCTTCTAACGAGCTGCCTGTTAGAAAGGCAGTTGGCTTATTCTTTGCGGGACCCGGACCAACACGAGGTAAAAAAAGAAAGTTTATTAAAATATTTAAATTTATATGGTGTTTGTATGTAGAAAGACAAGTTACTTGTGCGGGTTCACTTTAAAAGAAAAATTTAATAATTACTAGAAGTCTGAAAGAAAAATCATCAAAAAAGAAAAATCTTACACATAAATTGGCGGGAATAATCTGTCAAATTCATTTGACAAAGTTCCTTCTTCCTCTTTTTCAAAACTGTCCGTGATGACGTTTGAAGATAATTACAAAAATATAAAACACTAGATCATGAATTACAGACATTTATATCAAAAATGCTTGTTTTGCAGACTCGTTAATGGTCGTTAATGATATTCACAATTTAATTTCAGACCCTTCTCTGAACTACTCGGCAATTTGGAAGAATTGAAAAACATCCGTCATGCAGATCCCAGGCCCTCACAACAGAAAAAAATATCCGTCGTGAAGAGTGGTAAGGATGTTATTATTGTGATAATTATTATAATTCTAAGAATGGATAGCGGACATGATTAGATAATAACAAATGAAGATTGATGTATCTATTAAGTTATTAGTGTTTGATAGCTTCAATGTTTTTAAACTCAAGATATTTTTAAACTCGACCTCGCAACTGTTATTTTTTTTATCGAGTAAAATATAAAAATCTGTATATTTGTCAGCTTAAATCCTTACAAAAATATTAATGTAATTTTTCATGAGGAAATCCTCTCTTCTCATGAGGAAACATGGTACCTACAGAAAAAAACTCAAAATTATAAACGCTAATTATATCAGATATGGGACAGTAAACACATTTGCACCAGGGTTGTTTTTGGTCATGAGTATTTTTGGGTTATTTAATGTTAATGATGTAAAACAGGTCAAGTGCAAGTTGGACTCCCGCTTGCAAGATTCCGTACCATTATCTAAGAAAAACGACAAAACATTCACTTTTTTTGTATGGGTAAAGGATACCTTTACTTATTTTATTGTTTTTAGAATTTTTTGTTAGATCAGAAATATTAATGTACTTTATACAATAATTTATTATATATAACAGACAGACGTACAGACAGATAGACGGCCTGCGTAGTCTTAGTAATGGGCTTATACCTTGTGTGTTTATACGAAACCCTAAAAATAGCAATTTCTGTTGCTGTTTGTTTCATTTTTGTAAGATTTTTTTTAGATAAGGCAGCGAACATGCCGTGTCCTATAGACACCATAGATTATAGGTGATAATGTGGCCGGGCTGCAAGCTTGCCTACACTTTAGACCAGAACGCGACAATCTCATAATGCCAGCAAGAATAGATAAGGAAGTGGATATCTACCCGAGTGAATTGCTGCAGAGTATAACAAAGACTAGTCTTAGTCCAGTGGTAGAACCAGTGGTCTTATCGGCAGCAACTATGTTCACCGCTTACAAGATCTCAAATATATAGTAATGACGTAGATATTTAAATAACGTACTACGGGCGTTAATTTATTATCACCATATTAGATTCAAACCCATTTTCTATGGGCAAAAGGTTTAAATAAAAATACAAAAAGAATTCGTGGAGGAAATAATTCAAAATAATCAAGAGAACAGGCGTTAGATTGCAGAGATTCATGTTTAAACAAAAATAAAATTATAATTGTACAAACTCCCGCCAAAAAAATATTTTATGTATCAAACACTTTTTTTCTAGAATACGAGTTCGTGGATCTTAAAGACCTAGACATAGTAGGCACGATGGGTGTCGGAGGGTTCGGTAGAGTCGAGCTAGTCCAGTATCGCCACAAACCCAGTCTCACATTCGCTCTAAAATGTCTGAAGAAAATCGACATGGTACAACAGCAACAACAAGAGCACGCCTTCAACGAAAAACAAATTATGAGTGTGTGCAAGAGCAGGTTTATTTGTAGGTAAGTTTATAAAATAAAATTAAATGACGTTAAAAAGCTAAAAAGCCAATAAATAAAATAAAAAAAGTACTTCTATATAATCTTTTTATAGGACCCATATTATAAGCATATTATTTGCTTACTTTAGGATTAGATCAATAATTTATGTAGGATATTATATTTTAATCCCGAAGATATACGGTTAATTTATTTATTCTCACCAGGTATGCATAAAATATAAATACAGCCTATTGACAGACATCCTCACTGCTTTTATTTTTGCTGTTTTGGTACGGAACCGTAAAAAAAGTCGCTGTAGTTTATTTGTAATTTTTTTTTTGTTTATCTGAAAAATATAACATTGCTTTAGTGGATTTGTGCCCGATTTTGCGACGGACTATCCACCTATTACATCATTGGACCCAGTGATGGATTTACGCATAGGCCCGTGAGGCCCGGGTTTAGAGCGACACGACTTTGAGGGCGGCAAAATTTTCAAAATGTTAACATTTCAAAGCTAAAATGTAGGTATCCTGATTTTTTTTAAAAAATCACCTCTGATATCTATAGAATTTTGTTCGTAAAAAAAAGTGTGGCGTATCAGACCGGGACTAGGGCGGCAGTAAGCCTAAATCCGCCACTGATTGGACCTAATATCGACCAATCGTGAGTTCATCATTTCTTCTGCCTTCCCTGTTGAGGATTTGTGCGTGACGGTATTTTTCTTTAAGTAATACGAGTCGGTCGTCAATCAAATGTAAAATGGCCCTCGTAGATACCGCTCATTTGTAATATGAAGACATAAGAAAAGTAGATCGAACTTTCCCTTTATTTTCGCTCCAATTAATCCCGTTATTAACAGTTTCTCGACATTATTTTTGCATATGATAAGAGATAATTAGCATTTTAGCACTAGTATTCTACTATAACAAACTTATATTGAACTATCATCAATTTTTTTTACGGAAATTGAACAAAACTAACTAGTGATGAGCAAAATTGGCCTTAATCTTGCAGTTATGTTCAGCAGTTGAAAAAAAACAAGACCAATAGCGCTTGTGCAATACCAAGACCACACGCAAGACTATTGAAAACGCTTACGCACAGTACTTATATGAGATAAAATATTACCAATAGCGTTAACATAATATGCTCTTCTCGGAACTATATTGTTGGCATACAGAACTGTCAGTTTTTTCTAAATTATAACTGGATAACAACGAGTCAGCTAAAAAAAAAGGTCTATGGTTATTGCGTATCAATTTGTTATGAAAAAAAAATACAAGTGAAACCAATAAGCAAGACCAAGAATAGATCAAACGAACAGACGGATAGACACACCGACAGACGGACGGACTGACAGACAGACAGACAGACATACTGAAAGTGCATTGTCTTAGCAATAGGGTTGAATTTTTACCCTATACAGTACAGAACCCTAAAAAGTAGATTTTATTGCAATTGACCACTATTTACATAATATCTACCAGATGTTGGGAAAAGTTACTGAAATTAATTATAAAAATTGAGCGAATTATCCATTACAGTTTTTAGATTATGTTTTGTGTAGACAAATACCTATTTAAAAAAAAAACAATGAATGAGAAGATAACGTAAAAATATTTAAAAAACAATGCAATTGTGAATCGGACTCCCGCATGAAGGGTTCCGTACCATATTTATTGTCTACAAAATAAAAGTAAAGAAGAGGCTCAGTGGCCTAGTGGTACGAGCTTCGGCCTTCCATTTGGGTAGCCCAAGTTCGAACCCCGCCATGGCATGTACTAAAGAGTTTTTCTAACTTAAGTACATTTGTGATCTTACGGTGATGGAAAACAGGGAGGAAACCCCAGATTTGTGCCCGATAATGCCCGATATGTCGACGAATTTGTCACCTGCCACATCATTCTACCTAATATCGTAGGCTAACCATGGGTGCATTTGTACCTCTCCCAACACTTTCGGACACATGGTCGTGACAATATTTATTTAAAATTAATGAATATCATCTGTTAACAAAGTCATAATATATATTGTTTATTTGAAAGTGAATAATACTAGATATTCTAAGATTATATCTAAATATTACTCGTTGTTGTTACCGCGATCTACGTCTATGGATAAAAATATCCAGATATGGTCTCCCATATTAGATTTGTTGTATGGGAGCTTTAAATATTTTACTCTGTTTCCAAAACTTGTTATAGCGGTAACAGAAATACATCATGTGTAACAATTTTAATTGTCTTTCACGGTTCATGAGATACAGGTTGGTGACAGACAGACAAACAAACGAACAGCGGAGTCATAATAATAGTCTATTATTTGTACGTTTGATCCGTTTTAATCCAGAGGCTGAGATTTTAATTTATTTTATTAGTCTTCCGACAACCCTTCAAATTGTGACGAAATGACAAACAAAAACGTTACAAATTCAGCTAAATGTCTGCTTCCGTCGGAAATCGAACCTTAGCCTCGAAATTAATTGGACGAACGTTTCATTAACTCTTCGACCAACAAGGCAGAATCTATTTAGGATCCAACAAGTCTTATATAAACTCTTTTAAAAGTCAGATGTTTTACTTCGTTGTATTTCCAGTGAAGAAAACAGCGAAGATAATATTTTATTAACGAAGTTCTATATTTGTAACAGTAATAAAAGTGAAATCGATAAACTTTCTATCAATAAAACATACATTTACGAATGTTTAACCATAGACTATAGAGGTATTAAACATAGAGTGAGACAAGAGACTGCCTTTCAACGTCCAACATGGCGTCCAGTATGGCGGTACCCTATCTGTCTCTCTCTACTAAGGTACCCGCAATTTTCTTTCTCATTTAAACGAAGGACAGTTGAAAATTCAGTTTCTCTGCTGTATATTAAATATCTCTATAGCTTAAAAATAAACAAACCTTTTTTTAAAACAAACTTTATTTAAATTTTTCCTTTTAAAAAATAACTATCTTATATGTAATATCACTACACATTTTATGTGGTACTAGCTGTACCCGCGACTTCGTCCGCGATTAAATTTAACTAAATAAAAATAGCCTAAGCTATTCCTTATTACATCAGTAGTCGGCCAGTGAAATTCCGATCAAAATCGGCCCAGCCGTTTCAGAGATTCGCGGAAACAAACAGACTGACAGACAAAACTTCTAAAAAATATTATTTTGGTATATGTACCTTGTAAACACTTGTTTTATTATTGTATTAAAGGGCAGACATTTTTCCAATTTATAATATTTTTATTGCGTAAAATCATACCCTCTTTTAATCTAGTCGGTTAAAAAGGATGTCCTTTAAGGCCAACTCTATCTCTGCACTAAGTTTCATCAAAATCGGTTCAGTGATTTAGGCGTGAAAGCATAACAGACAGACAGATTTACTTTCGCATTTATAATGTTAAGTAGGGAGTAGGTGTAATAGGATTTTTTTTCATTTCATTGCTTATATAGAAATATTATATTTTGCAGATTGTTCCGTACATTCAAAGACAATAAATACATATACTTCCTGATGGAACCAGTGTTAGGGGGCGACGTGTGGACTATATTACAAAAGCAGAGGTATTTCCCGGAAAACGTGGCCAAGTTCATGGCAGCCTGCGTGGTAGAAGCCTTCCAGTACTTACATTCAAAGGACATCATTTACAGAGACCTGAAGCCAGAAAACTTGATGCTGGATAAAAGTGGTTATATCAAACTAGTGAGTAGTTTGTAATTGGCGCCGATTCTGATGAACATCGTCTAAAATTATTAGATTTTAGGATATATACGGAACGACTTCGCTGTCCGTCCGTCTATCACCAGGCTGTATCTCATAAATCGTAATAGCTAGACCCGCTTGTTGATCCCGGTCCCTTGTTTAGGATATATCATCTGCGTCTCTACCAGACAGCTCTCAAAATGCGGGTGTAGGTTAACTGGGTCACTTCCAACGTGATCACTGGTGGTAGAGTGCTGTGCAACAACTCACCAGGATAGGGATCCACCGCCTTACTTGCCGCCTTAATGACATTGTTATGTTCTGGTCCGGTGGCTAGAGGAGCCAGTAGACTTGCACATACGGTTTAAAACCCCGACCACAGGTGTCTACAGGCCATGGCTGTCTATGACCATCAGGAGACCTGTATGCTTATTCGCAGTCTAAAGTTGCAGATTATGTTATGGTCTAAGATCCAAACTTAAGAAGCAGATTTTCACCGAGCTGATAATAGAATAAAACTTATTTTATAATAAATTTAGTATATTAGAGAATATATCAAAAATGGGTTGCCAAAAAAAATAATTACAAATATAACTGTCGGTTGTGTTTTGACAAGACAAGATTGTAATGAAATTTATCTCGTTTATAACCAATTTCCAAGAAAAAGTACTTAGGTTTTTTCAATTTATGTTTTTTACTGAATCAAACATTTTTTTATCCATAAATTTTGATGTTTTCTTATTGAAGATTTAAATTTTGATTAATATAACAATAATTTTTGAACAAATATATAATTATAATTTTGCCAAATTCCACCAAAAAACAGCAGTTTTGTGCGGCTCGATCAAGCGGAACACAATTTACCTACTCTCAATGTACATTCCGTACAAATGATTTATACATTTTTTATGTTAAACGGTTTTATTACAATAAATATGAAGCATGTCATGTACTAAAAGCTAAAAAATAATTCGGTAAGTCCTACTAGATCGCACCAATCTGGGGTATTGATCAGACAGATAATATAATTGTAGAGCGTAGCGCATCCAAATTAAATATCATGATAGAAATTTAACGTGTCCAACAACTTGAAGTAAGCATATATCAAAACTAAACTAGTTAATTTCAAAAATTATTGTTCACGCCAAAAATTTAAACAAACCCATTTGTTCCATAGTTTATGGTATTTATAAACAAACGGGAAGGTCATCGTCCAATTATTTTTAATATGACGCCTCCATTAATTAAATTAGCGATGACTTTAATTAAAACATTAAAAAAACATATTTATTGCTATGAAACAACATCTATTTATTATTCCCTTAATTGTCCCCCTGTTTACGGGGAATCCCATGTTAATAACTTAATTAAAAACTAATGTTTTTTAATTTTGAGTCCGCAAAGTGAATTAACAATTGGTTCTTTTAAAATTATAATTTTTTAGCGTTCCGTACTTAAAGTGCAAAAACTATCGCGTAGATTTTAAACTATCGTCCATTTGGTTGTGAATTGTACGTTTTAATGATATAAATTCACTTGTGTCTCATAAACTTAGTGTTGTGACAATGTATATTAAAGTTTAAATGTATAACATATAAATCTGTACTGTAAAGAGGTTAAACTCAAATTCCATAATTTTACACAGCGACAAAAAAAAGATTTAAAATTTGAACTGTCTACTTTAATATTTAAATTATTTATTTTTGACTGTTTATAACAACAGTCAAAAATTAATAATTTAAATGTTATAATAAAAAAATTTACATCATCATAAAAAATCCAAATAATGGATAAACTGCAGTTTAACACAGAAATATTGTCAAAGTGGTAAGCACAGTTGCACCCATGATTAGCTAACGACATTAGGCTTCGTGATGTGATAGATGGTAAGTCCGTCACCGTTAATAGAAACCAGGAACTCGTGCGTCAATGTCAGACACAGACTACGCTCAACCACACAGGCTTTTGGTTTAATAATCTTTGTTAATAGTGTAAATGTGATTTAATTTAAAAAATATAATTGTATCAAGAGATCAACTCGCACTTAACCACTTTGATGTTCGATCATTTTATGACTGTCAGGTTTATAACTTTGTTTTGAATATTTGATGTTTAATTAACTGACAAGCTTCATTTATTAGTCCTTCACTATTCGTAATATTGTTTATTAATAACCAGTTTGAGAATGGTAAATTTTTTTAGTCGAACTTCCTGATGACATAATTTTTTAAAAACATTTCGTCTAGATTTTTCGAAAGAAATCTTTAAAAAATATATATTTGTAAAAATTTGGTTTTATATTAAATGAAAATATTTCTTCTAATTAATTGGTTTTCATTGTATTAATGATTACTTCTTAGGATTCTGTATCCAAAGGATATCCTATTACTAAGACTTCGCTGTCCGTCTGTCTGTCTGTCTGTCTGTTCGTTAGCTGGCTGCTCCTATAAAACAAATGTAATTTTTCTGCCATTTAATAGATTATAGCACGGAACTTTTCCAGCGCGAGTCCGACTTGCACTTGACCAGTTTTTTTACACCAAAGCAATAATTTTAAATAATACTATTAAAACTAGAACCTTCTAAATACTAAATTAGAATAGTATTTACACCAGCCACCTATCCATCTCCTTATAACATTGGTGCTCATTATTATCATAGTTTCAATAATAGACTAAATTAAAATCTTGCAAGAGGTATAAGATCTGGGCCATTAACATCTTACATATTAAAGGGTAGCGTGTTTTCTTCAGCCCAACTGTTAGTCAAAACAAATTTTAGTTAGTCCTCTAAAAAAATTGCCACTATTTAAAGGACGGTCCTATCAAAGGAAAATCGTTTTTATCCCACTACATTGTTGATGTAATTGAATCGCTTATTGCTTGAATATCATCACGTAGGGTGTTTTTATAAATTCATCTCATCATCAAAATTCAAAAGGTGCCGTTGAATATTTTCTCATAAAACTGTATTAAAGAGCGCACTCTTGTATAAATGACTTCGTAACATGTTTTTGTCTATATAATTAATGATATTTAACTTAATTATTGTCGCTATCATTTTGTTTGATGGGCAAATTGCGGAATGACGAAAGGCGGCTCCTAATTAGTGCTTTTTATTGCTTCGCACTTGTTCATGTTTCAATTTTTTCGACGAAGTTAATGAATATATTATGTAATACAATCATTTTTATTGCTTCCAAAAAGTTTTACACAGTATTGGGGTTACTTTTACTGTAATAAAGCCTTTTGCTTGGATAGAAAGATTTACAATTCTGTCTTGTTATTCTTTTCATCAACATCATCCCAGCACTATTCCAGAATGTTCCTCACGCTTAAGTGAGGTCCTCCTATCTGACTGCGTCATCCTGAGTTTCCCTAATCAACGCATCATGGATAGTTCATTGTTTTTATACTGAATTCTTATAATACTACTTTTTTTTTGATGTTTTTGATTTTCTATAGTACCGCGATTAGTTGGTGTCATGAGGGGTGAAAGGTATAGACTCAGGCTATCAAATAATGACCATAGACATGGATCATAAATACTCTTTATAAATGTAATACTGGCCTAAATGGATGCTCATTTTAATAATTTAAAAGTAAGAACGTGGTGAGACGCTTCATCTTGTATTCTTGCTTATTACAATATGTATTGATGTAGCAAATATAAAAATGACTTACTTGTATTCTAGCTTCTGTTAATCCAATTTTCATAGCCAACTCCTCTCTGTAACAATAAAATTAAATATACTTAGTCAAAATTAAATCACTTCAAAATGGATGAATACTAACTTGTTTTTATATATCGAAGTTTCAATCTGCAGGGCTATTGCGTAACTCGGTCACGAAATGAAAGATACTACGAACTGCAATTGGGTGTCGAACCAAAATGTCACAAAATCGGTATTGCGTATCTCAATT
>DVZL01006330.1:0-11445 GCA_018236625.1 Lasaia peninsularis
TGCAAGACTCTACCACCTAGTCAATGTCACGGTGTTGGTGACAATAGACCCTGTGCTCGCCTCTTACGAGCTGCCTAAGAGAGAGGCAGTTGGCCTATTCTACAACGGAACCCGGACCAACACGGGGGAAATATTCAGATATGACTTTTTTTTTTACTTAACGCAATAGCCGCGGACAACAGCCAGTATTAAACAATTGTCTATCGGCGTGTACCATATTTCACAAGTGTTCCGTGCTATATCAAGACCTCGGAATTGTCTGTAATCCTTATAAAGTCACCACGACCTACCGCTTTTTGTTACAAGCTGGCGAGATTTTATCGCGGCATACAAAATGAGCATACCAAGTTTTAAACAATAGTGCGTAGGCGCAGATTAACACTAACCGTCGCTCGAATCTAGTAAGGGAACAGTATATCGAAAATTCCGCATGATCTAACGATCGAATAGTGAAGCGCTGGTTTGATATCCCGCGGGATTGTATTTCCTTTTTTTTATTAAAAATAATCGTCACGCCTATATCCACTTAGACAAATTCATGTACCCACACAGACCACATACCCCAATATGGGTATGTGGTCTGTGTGTACCCACGATCAGCCGACGATATTAGGTCCCATGATGTGACAGGTGGCAAGTCTGTCACCATATCGGGCATGTTTAATTAAAAAACAGGTAGGTATTTCCACTACACAACAATGGTTCGTTGCCAACATGAGTCTGGAATAATATGCCTTTTATGTACGTTTCGACTTGTATTAGAGTTTTTCTCATATTAAAATTACTTTTTGTGATAATTAATTGCATTACTGTAACCAAACAATCTATATGTTAAATTTTTAACATGCATATACCATAATATAGTTAAATTATTATATGTAGGCATATTTTACTTATAAATGCTTTGTGCTTAGTTTGTAAAAATTAGTAACTAATTGTAAAAGTACAAACCTTATGTATGGAAATTATCTAGCAAATACTTTGGCATAATACGACGAGACAAACATTATACATATAATTTTAATATTTTATCAATCCGTATGAGTTGTAAATTATTAATAATGAAAAAAGAAATATATTAACAAAAATCCGCAAAAGCATGAGACAATGTCAATAATTATTGTTATTAATAATAATCGCAATACCCAATTTAGTAATGTTATTTAAAAACAATTTACGATATCATCAAGAATACTCAAATCCCGGACTATTAAGTCCGGGATTCAGACTTCAGAATACCTTAAGCACAACACTAATTCCAATTGAGCTTCTATCTCAATATATCTCGGTAACAAGTTCGAATTATGCTAACAGCCAATAATATAACATAAATTCTAGTTGCCTAACTTCATAAATGTCTCGATATTGATAGAAATACAATTGACACTCGATATTTTAATGGTGAAATTGTGCTTTGGAGACGGAATTTTATTATTCGTATAATCGTATTGAGCGGGAACATTTGACGTCATTTTGACAGGTGTCTTATTTTTATTAGGTTTCATTTGAAATTGATTACACTCCTAATTAAGACCTGTCGTGAATATGTAGTATTGTAAACTCCCTCTAAACTGTGTCTTTTTCTGCCTGTATTGCGGAGTTGATACAGTCAAAGCAAGCTAGCCCTAATTTAACTGATACTAATTGAGCGGGAATTGGTTTTTTGGGTTTTAAGTTGATTTGCAATAAATCACATGAAGCTAAGGAACTATCTGGATATAGCATTCCAAACAACAATCCGTCCCAACACTTTTTAAACTGGTCAATGTCTCTTTTGACCTTTTCTGCGGAGTTGACAATGTCAAAACAAACCACATTTGTCAGAGTGAGATAGTCACCCCTACGAGAATAAGACAGGTGTTTATTGTGACGAACTATTAAAATTAATAGATAATACCGTATGAAGCGGGAACATACGACGTCATTTTGACAGGTGTCATTAAAATCATTTGTGTTGTTATTACCATGAAACTAAAGTGACTATCTGGAGATTACACTCCTAATAACGACCTATCCAGAATAGGTATTGCTGTTTCTTTCTACGCTTATAAATATCTCTTTCTGCTAATTTCGTGAAGTTGACAAAGTCAAAACAAGCCAGCCTTCTTAGAGTGAGATAGCCAGCCCCATGAAAATAAGATACCCAGATGTTTAATTTTGTGGAAATGTTGTTATTAGGTGTGAAATATCCAAATAATCCTTTAGCTTTAATGTATAACCGTATTTAGCAGGAATATATGACGTCATTTGACAGGTGTCATTCGAAGAAATTGTTTTTATTTGAATCGTAACTACTTATAAACTTGCGTATCATATAAGAGATCAAACATTACATAAATTCAAGGAATCTATCAAATCTAAATTATACAAAAAAGGTTATAATATTGCCGAATAAGTAGCTGATAAAAATATTTGGAACTAATTGCTCCTCGTACCAATTTATATACAAATAAATATAATTGGAGTGTCTGTATGTAATATTAAAATAAACACTTTTTACTTAAATGTTAAGTATTATTATGTATGTTAAGAAGGTACCTATATATAACAAAATTGTATTTTTTAGCATTTTTGTCTATTTGTACCCGCTAATCTCTGAAACGGCTGGACCGATTTCGATGGGACTTTCACTGGTAGATAGCTGATATAACAAAGAATAGCTAAGGCTAATTTTATTAAAAAATATTTTAGAAATGTATGAAATAATTAAATAAAAATGAGTCACGGGCACAGCTAGATTCCTTTATGGTTTTTTTATATAGAAGAAGAGGCAAACGGGGAAGTGGGTCATCTGATAGCAAGCATTCACCGCCGCCTACGAACACCCGCAACACCAGCCCCCTTAGAACATACACTATCGTCTCGATGCGATCGCGTTTTTTCGCGCGATTCGAAATGTCAAAGTCAAAAATTTGTACTAAGTTTTTTGAGTTTAACATTTCTAATCGCGCAAAACGACGCGATCGCGTCGAGACGATAGTGTACGTTCTAAGGGGGCAGGAGTATCGCAGCTGCGTTGTCGACCTTTCAGGAACACACTACTAAGCACTAAGCACTGTGACGTGCTTGACGTTTGTGAAGTACGGTCTATTTCTCCTGATGATGCTTCGGTTGCGAAGCAAAACGTACGTTGAGTGTATAGTGCTGTTGATATTGTTGGTGCTCCTAAGCAGTGCAGTGGTTGTGTGTGAGTGAATCAGGTATTATTTGGGGTCTTTGACTTCAGGTAAGCACCTTTTTTGTACTACATACAATCTTTTCTGTTGAAGCAAGCACGCTACAATGATTACAATTATTTTCGTGGAATATAGCAAATTAATTCTTTTATTTTTATTAGATAACATTACCTCTGTTCTAGATCTTAGAAACTATCCAATAACAAGCAAGGGAAATGGTCACCCTACCTAATTATTATCTCCAAATGTCCGTAAAATCTAGTCCGATCTCCATCGGAATTCATACAAACATTGTATTAAATGCATAATATAGAAAGCGTACACTCACACATACGTAATTAAACAAAACATCGTGTAGCCGTTATCTTATCATTCCATCGAACCATTAACGGAGCCACACAAAAAACACACAAACACACATTATAAACCAAATAAAACAACGCTATGTAAATCTAGCGACACACTGCCATTAAGTTTGTAAAGCTCTAAACAAGCAGCAACTAATCTACACAAATAAATAAAATTAGAATGTATGCACGTATTAATATAACCGCATTTTACTGTATATATTTAGGTAGTTTAGGTAGTACATGTAGCAAAACAGTATTTTTTAGAATTTTTGTCTGTCTGTCTTTCTGTCCGTGCCCCCTTATCTCTGGAACGGTGGGACTGGCAGACAGCTGATGTACTTAATAAGGAATGGCTTAGGCTATTTTAATTTTAGAAAAGTATAAAATAAAATAATTAAATAAAAACATGGACGAAGTCTCGGGCGCAGCTAGTGCTAAGATAAATTGAAGTCGTTTTAAATTATCATAATGATACTCACATTTTTATATTTAAAATTGAAGTGTCATCATGATGTTTCTATGTCGATCGAGATATTGAGAGTCTCCTTTTCTTAAAATACTATTTAATTATAATACCGAACAGCCAAATTTATTTATAAGGAATATGAACCTATTATCTCATAGTGATGATTTTTAATCGCCTCTGTGGTGTAACGGTACTACTGTCGCCTGTTAAGACCGTTAGCCGCGTAAGGTCCCGGATTCAATTCCCAAGTCGGGCAACTTTTTTCAGATACTTAAATATTTTTCAGATTATTTTGAGTAAGCATTACATAACCCGGGATTGGAATGTGCCCTAATGGGCCCTAGTACCTTGGATAATCATGAGTGTTCTAGTATATCTACTGGACTCACGAGTCGTAGATATACTATCACACCTCTGCCTACTCGTTCGGGGATAACAGGCGTAAAGGTACTTTTTACTTTGATGATTTTCAATAACTTTGTATATGCCTTCTCTTAGATTGCAGATTTAAAAAAGATATAGGAACATTTTTGTATTATTATCAACCATCAAAAGATTCAAACATTCATTCTGAATCAGTAATTTGTAGGTACCTTTTTTTGAAAAAAAGTTGATAATTGTATTTTAAATAAACTTATTAATGACATTAGTTTATTCGAAACTAGTTGTTGCTCGCGGCCTCCTCTACGTATTCTAATAGTTACTTTCACCATTTTGAGACAATTAGTAAATACTTACGTCAAAAATAGAAATTTTGATGGTTAAGGGTTTGCATATGCGTTGATACATCGGCTACAAACTGGCTTCTAGAAGCTCCAAATATTATTGAGCTCTTTGATAGACAAAACTGTATGTCCCATCTGTTATCTTAACATCTAAAACGCTCAACAATCGCACCATCTTAGTCACCGTGGCCGTACACAGTCTGTCAAAACAAATGACTGTCCCTATACAATAAGCACAGAAAAAATAACACATCACCATCCCGCAAGCGAAAATGTAATCAATCGCTATGACAATAAATATTAAAATCGATCGTCACAAATATAACAGATGAATTGATGTGACGTGTCAAATTCATAACTACGAAACTGATCTTAACAGATCAAAGATTAGAGAACAAAATTGTATGCACTGTCAATTTAGATTTGAGCTATTGTACGCGCCGCGGGCGTAATGTATCGAGTTGTACAATCGAGTTTACTGCGAGAAAATAAACGAAAATCGATTGTATCGATTCACGAGAATCGAGAGTTGTTAAACTTGTTAACAATTGACGCCTGCTCTGTAGTTTATGCTTGAGATGAAATGGATCGGGAGGCCGTAGGTCGAGACGAAATGTTGGGTCATAGAAAATTAAACCCAAATAATAAAATATAGAGTCCAATATTGAATGGACGCGTAAAACAATACACCAAGTGAGATGGGCACAGTGATTAAAGTACCTACATCGTACTTTAGACAGAACTTAGCACTGTTGAGTCTAGACTCCTAATAAAACTAAGTACTTGATGTATGAACTAAAGTTTCCTAACACTGCCGTTGTAATAAATTGCACGCCTAAACGCACAACGTTTGTGCTAGTGCTTATATGTATATATCTTTTTGAGGCTAACAGACATACTAGCCGATCCGGCGAACTTCATACGGCATTATATTGACATTTAGTATAGTACGGTATGGGAAAAACTAAAGTGTTTTTTCTTATGTTTATAGGAAACCCTATTCTTTTCCTAAGAGCCTTCTCCTGAAAGCGATATTTTTTATTTATGTATGTTTCAAGAAAAAACTAAATTTACGTATAAAAACTCAAAATCTAATAGCAAGACTTAATTAAATATTGAAACCTCGGCCGTCCTTGTGTCTGTATGTATTTAGGTATGTTAGATAACTCGCAAAGAACATTAAGCGAGTTTTTTATTTACTCAATTTAATGCCTTACTACATCAAAAAAATAGACATAATCAAAAACATACAAAAAAGATATTCTAATCCAACTTCCTATTCCTATCAATATTTTAAATACAAAGGTTTGTGAGGATGAATGTATTGATGTTTGTTACTCTTTTACCAAAAAACCACTGGATGGATTTGGATGAAACTTTACAATAATTTAGCTTAAACATAAAAATAACATATAGGCCACTTTTTAAACGACTGAATCAAAAAGAGATTCTATTTTTACGCAATAAGTTTTATAAGTCGAAAACATTATGCCCTTTAATTATTAACGCGGGCGAAGCCGCGGCCGGATAGCTAGTAATATGTTAGCGTTTGTTGCTCATTTACGCAAAAGCTACTGAACAGACTTTCATGAAATTTTACAGTAATATAGCTTATACATTGGAATAACACACAGAATGAACGGTGAAAGAGGCCGTCCTAAGAAACGCTGGACCAATGGACTAACCATTAGGGGTGCCGAAGGCCGAGCGAAGTGAAGAGGTAAGGAAAGATCCCGGATTCCCATGCTCCAACGTGAGTGATAACCAGGATTAACACTGATGATGACGATGTTGATGATGATTAGAATAACACATGCTACTTTTTAACCAACTGCAATTAAAAACGTTGTAATCAGAAAAAATAACCTAAAATTCAAACTGAGACTCCTCGCTCGATTTATCACCTTAACCGAAATAACATATAGCCGTCGTAATTAAATAAAACGGCGGTTAGATTTTGTAAACTTTACAAATGGGCGTAACAAATCAAGTTCCAGTGGTAAATCGAACCATTACCAAATCCAGCCTTTCCCCATTGTTGAACCAGATGCGAACCGCGATACCGATCTAAACAAATGACCCTAATTACTGCTGAAGCTCAATTAACAAACTTCAATCTTGTAGACAAATATACGGTACTGTCGCAGACTTAAGCTCTTACCTGTTAAACGAAATGGTCGAGAAAATTAATAGAATCAGGCGTAAGTAAGCGAAAATCAATATCATCAGCCTATAACTGTCCACTACTAAGCCTCCCCTAGAACGTGTCGCGTTGTTAGTTCGTCTGTTTTCCTCATTACGTGTCTACCGGCAAATCTATGAATGTCGTCGGAACAGCAGATCGGAGGCCGGAGGAAGCGTAACGTAGGACATGTTACGCTTACTGAGAATCGGTCGCCACTCTAGTTAATCCATATTTAAACAAAAATATACTGGAATTATTATGTTCAAGCTGCCGCTAAAAAAATAATACTACTTGATTCACAGTCGTTGAGTGCAATCTAGTTCCTCTGAAGATGCTTCGTGAAGATGAAGATGAAATGTACGTTGAGAGTGAATCGTGTGTCATGGTTGATCAATTCGCACTCTGTTTTTTGGCGAGAGTTTGCAAAATAATAATTGTATTTCTGTTCAAACATTCGACACTTTATTTATTTAATCATATTATTAGTATTTTTTTAAAAAGATAGATCTATTTCTCTATTTAAATATTATGTGCCTGATCCCGCAACTACACAACGATGGACAGAAAAGTTCCTAACACGAACCTTCGAAATGGTCCTATTTACTTTTACTAGTAACTAGCTGAATCCATCCATCAAATCCATGATTTTTACGACAGCCTATTGGTAATAGTTTTTCTGTGATTCAGTCGAGCAGCAAAATAGCATACATTCATCATGCAATAAAATAGCAAATCTCAGATCAAACGTTTGAGTAGTCTCTCTCAAGTCTCTCTCAAGTCCTTCTTTAAAGGGCTCCTTGTTTTTCGAGATCGGTTATAAAATAAAAAGAAAGCATTTTGTGTGTGAAGGTACGCGTGTTCGCTGGCGACCTTATATATTGTTCAAATTATTTTTTCGATTAGTGCCATTGTTTAATCACCGCGGCTAATATTTCTGTGATAACATCTAAATGAATGTGGTTTTCCTGCTACTACTTAACATTATCATCATCTCATCAGTTTGTAGCCGTTACATCAATTAAGCAAACGAGTTAATCATCGATAGTTGCAGTTAGCTTTAGAATTTCGATTATGTAGAGAATAGACGATCTGAACGTCTTTGTTGGGGTTCATGGCCCGGGTCCTCTGTGTAGAATAGACCAACTGCCTTTCTACAAGGCAGCTCGTAAGAGGCGAGTATAGGTTAACTGGGTTGACCACTGGTGGTTCCGGCCCGGAGGGTAAGTTACCCGGTAGACTTGCACATAAGGTCTAGCAGCCCGACCACAGGGCAGCGGCGCACCAACAACATCTATGGTATTTATGGGCAACGATTGTCTCTTACCATCAGGAGACCCGTGTGCCTCTTACTTTGTAAACATTTATATGCATTCAGTAAAAAGCGATTATTTTAATATTACATAATTGGAGTGTCTGCCAATTTAATTTATTTGTATAGATTACTCAAGGTTGTGTTCAGTCTATCTTCACAGCACTGTCTTTATCTTCTCTCAAGACAAGAAGAGAGATAATATTTTTTATATTTTCCATTGTTAGCGATTTATTTTTTTTACAAAAGATTGTAAAATAAACTAAAAGGTTGTAAATAATGTGTATACTGATAAAAAAAAATAAAAAATAGGGTTGCCAAAATATGATCCGGACACAGAACTTGAGAGCGAATAAATAATAATCATAAGAAATTTAAATCGATATTTTTGGTAAAACACGCACTTAATCACCTATGGCTTTGCTTTGATTGAATACAAATTCCTTCTGACTTTATCGATTTTGATGAAATATCTTAGCTTTAGGTTGCACTTTGTCCTTAAAATAAGGAAAACCTAATTAAAATTAGTTTGATATTTTTCCTCGTCATAAGGGATCAATACTTGAGAAAAACAAACTTATATGACTAAGTTTATGACGAGGGTATTACCCTCTAAACTGAAACAGACTTTAGCTAAACATCGACGTTATGATGAGAGGAATAAGTAATATCAAATAGTAATTATTCAACTAGCGGAAAATATGTGAGCACAACCCTACTGAACAAAACTTATAAAAATATATAAGTATTGTAGTGTTTTATTTTAATTCATATATTATGTTCTATTATTATTAATTTTATTTCATTTTTATCTGTGGTACTTACTACCCTAATAATATATAAATAGGATTTGAGTGCAGACGGCGCTTGACTTTGAAACACGAGGTTTTCCCGGTTCGTGTTCCTATAAGTTTTTTCAGTTTATCTTTAAACCATAACATTGTCTGATATTGGATTTATGCTCGATATGGCGACAGAGCTGCCACCTGTCACATCCTGTCACATCATCGGACAAAGAATGGATTTGAACCTGTGCATGCCCTTTCCGGGATATGGGCGCATTTTTTTTCTTTTTTCTTAATGTTGACAACCCTAAAACCGACATTCACTATAGTTACGGTCTGGCGGTTTTATAACTAAACTGTCAGCGAAAACAACAGTAGGTAAAACATGTTTTAGACCCACACAATGACACAGATTTGCTGATGAGAAGATAACACTTAAAGTGTTCAGTCTTCGCTGACCAGGTGAGTGCCCGTAACAAAATATTTTATGTACATTCACGACAAAATACTTACGAGATGGGCAGTGTATCCAGTACGAAGTGTCACGATTGTTACAAGTGTCTCCACGTTGTTTAAACACGCCAGTTTTGGAGACTCTTGACGCCATTTTCGTATTAGCAATTTGATCGTGAAACGAATATTTTTAATGGTAAATAAATAAACAAAACTAAATTCAACTTGATTATAATTTGTCAAAATTGCATCAAATTTTGACAATTTTGGAAGCACTAGCTTACGAATACAAAAAGAACCATAAAAATCGGTACACTCAGTCGTAAGTTTTTAAGGTAATAAATATAAAAAAATGCAATACCCCTCCGTTGTTTTGTAGGTTCAAAAAATGTTTGTACAAAAATTAATACCGTCACACCTTATCCATGAAATAGTAGGCAGAGCATACCCATGAGTCGACAATATTGTGTCCCATTATGTGATAGGTAAGTCCGTTACTATATTCACTATAAGAGCACTCATATATTGTACTCTAGTTAGAAAAACTTATTGGTACATAATCGAATCTGGACTACCGAAATGAAAGTCTGAAACGCGTACTATTATACACCGGGGCTTTGGGACATATTCCTCAAATTGATCTAACCCCAAAATAAGAAATTTACATGTTTGTGTTGAAGAACAAACATACATATTTACAAACTTTGGCAATTATAATATTAATGGGATATTTATAAGATCTGAAGATAAGAAGGAAGCTAGAAAAATATTTTTATCTCCCTAAATCATAATATGGATATATCTGTAAAAAACATATACACTTATTATAAACTACAAAAAAATCAAAATCAAAAACCAACCGAGTATCATCTAAAAGGGTATACTTATTTGAAAAGTCATAATAAACCGATCACTCAAAGTTATAAATTACACAAACAAGATCGGCAAGAACAATCGGTCAAACAAGAAACCCTCTTTATCGCAAGCAGTCGGATAAATTGATAAATTTAAAACAGAGATTCATTAGTTATTATCTTATCAGTAAAACGGAGTCCATTAAGCGGTATATCTGGTGTTATCAGGGTCTTATCAGTCGCAGATGGGAAGACGACGAAATTACTCCTCCATTTGGAATACGTATGACAAAATATGTATTAATTATTGAAATATCCACCCACGGTTGTAAAACGTCAATATCTTCATAAAGCACTTGTCTTGTTTCACATAAATTTAACAACTTAAGTTTAGTGGTAAAAGAGAAATGGGTTTTTTTCAAATATATTTTTTATTTGTTAGTAATATATATCTCGGTATATACGTTTATGTAGAGATAAGCTCGTCTTTTGTGCATTTTTGTTTATCGCATTTCTTTTTTTCCTTTGTATATAATATGTTTGTACAATTAAGTATTAAATAAATAAATAATGTATAATAAAGTATATGTGCTTTTTCATCTATACAAATAAATATAATTTGAGTGTCTGTATGTATTATTAAAATAACCGCTTTTTACTAAAGGCATGTGTATGTTTACAAGGTACATATATCAAAACAGTATTTCTTAGAATTTTTGATTGTTTGTCTGTCTGTTTGTACCGTGTAATCTTTGAAACGGCTGGACTGATTTTGGAGGGACTTTCACTGGCAGACAGTTAATGTAATAAGAAACAACTTAGGCTACTTTTATTTTCGAATTTTATTTTTCTTTGTGGAAGATATAAAAAAATAATTTATTAAGTAAAATATTTTAAATCATAATGTAATAATAAAATATCTTGCAACATCTTGAAACACATGTAGTTTTAATTTTATTCAAAGCTAGCAGTGCCCGCGACTTCGTCCGCGTTTTTATTTATTTTATTATTATTATTTATTGTTATATTTATTATTATTATTATTTATTTTATTATATTTATTATAATTATCGGCGACCAGGATATTACTTATCGGCTTGACACTTTGGCATTGCGTAGAGACGTTAGTTCCCTTTGCGTCT
>DVZL01006331.1:0-11445 GCA_018236625.1 Lasaia peninsularis
AAATGTCGGAGTTTAATTAGATATATCAGAGCACATCCTGTGTCAAAGCGTAAACAGTGCTTATGTGCCTCTATGGAGTGCACGCTCCTGGAATATTATGAACCGTGTTTGGTGTTGAAATTTTCACAGATGATGTATTTCAGTTACTGTTATGTATACTCAAATCTTTAAAACCCCAATTCCAATGTATTTTGAACTGGGGGTTTTTTAGATAGAGTAATTCAAGAGTAAGGTTTAAGGAGGAGGTAACCGCTTTTTACTTAATGCATATTTTCACAAGGTACATATTATACCATAATAATGTTTTTTAGAATTTTTGTCTGTCAGTCTGTCTGTTAGTACTCGTTAATCTTTGAAACCCTTGGACCGATTTTGACGGGCTTTCACTGGCAGACAGCTGATGCAATGAGGATTAGCTTAGGCTACTTTATTTTAGGATTTTATTTTAGTAATGTATAAAATAAAATAATTAAATGAAAACGCGAACAAGTTAGAAAAGAAGGTTCCATACAAGTACTGAACCCTTTGCGCGCGAGTTTACTCACATTTCGACGGTTTTAAATATTAATAAATAACTACTGGCACCAGTTTTAGTAGAATGAGTAAAAGATAATATAAGTACTAGCTTTCCGCCCGCGGCTTCGACCATTTTAATTATCAAAGCGTAATTTTTTTCTAACTTATAATATTTATTGCATAAAATCAAAACCTCTTTTTGACATAGTCAGTTAAAAAGTAGCCTGTGTTTTATTCTTATGTATAAGTTATATCATTGTAAAGTTTCATCCGAATCTGTCCAGTAGTTTTTTCGTGAAAAAGTAACAAATATCCATACATATATTCAAACTTTCGCATTTTTAATGTTAGTAGGATTATTTGCCATTTTAGGTAGCACATTATGTTAGTAGGTCAATGTGTACCACCTGCCCCCTCCACCTGCTCTGCACCTGCTTCCGAGGATTCCTTTCTTCACATAGACCATATTATTATATGCGATATCACTTCTATGCTTTCTATGCTTATGCTTATCGATTATACTGCATAATCGGTGCCCGACTTTAACGCACGAAGTTCCAGATTTGATTCTCAGATTTGGCAATTTGTTCTATGAGTTTTTAAGTTTAGGGTCTAGATACAAGCTGAGTTCTTTATTATTTATTATAATTATTTAAAATTAATCACTATACAAGTATAACTTTTATGTGTTGTTTTAGTATCTGGATGAACGAGTATTGCAATTTTTTTTAATTATACTTACCTATACTTATAAATATGCAAATTACTTTCTGATGAAATATGAATAATCTGTAACCATGCAACCACTGTTATTTTTCATTAATTAATAAAAATATCTTAGCAAGCAAACTCTGGTTAGCCCATCTCTAACTGTAGATATCGGCCATAAAACGAGATTTTCTGAAATAAAACCTAGCTTGATCGATTTATCACCCCCGAAATCCCCTTAGTATAAAATTTCAAGAAAATCGTCGGAGCTGTTTTGGAGATCGTTTAAAGGTATACTAGATTCTTTTTATTTTTTCAGTATCTTTTTAATTTTCTAGTTTTGATTACTTACAATAAATATTTTTATTGTAAGTAATATAACTTGTGACATCCTTGGAGTGAATGTTTAGTGAATGCACATTAATGCTTAAAAACACACGATTTTTGAATATAGAAAGGTTAAATAACTAAAATTAAAAAATAAATAATTATTCATGAAAAAAAATATACATATAAAAGTTTAAAATAAAAAGTCTATTTGAAATAAAAAATAAACATAATCACTCATGAATAAAATATACATTTAAAAGTTCAAAAATCTAAAAGCACGTCTTTTACTTAACACTTGGCTTTTTCAAACTCAACTTAAAATAAATAACATGGTCTTGATATATTAAGTTTTTTGATATGTACTTCATATACTGAACAAGTTAAGTATTTTTCTTCTATATTCAAATACTAGACTTCCACCCGCAGCTTCACTCGCGTGAATTATCAAAGAGCAGATTTTTTCCGACTTATAATGCTTATTGTGTCAAAATATACCTTTTAAATGTAGTCGGTTAAACAGTAGCATTTATTTTATTCTCACATATAAGCTTATTACTGTAAAGCTTTATCCTAATCCGTCAAGTAGTTTTGTAGTGAAAAAGCACACATGCATACGCACAACATCCCTTTTTATAACATTACTCGCTGTGACTGCGACTTCGTCTTTATTTGTTTTATTTTACACATTTCTAAAACAAAATTCTAAAATAGAAGTAGTTTAAGCCATTCCTTACTAAATTACCTATCGACCAGTGAATCCTGACACCCAGACAGAAAATTTAATAAAATACTATTTCGTTATAATGTGTACCTTGTATTTAGTAAAAGACGGTTATTTCAATATTACATACAGACACTCTAATTATAATTCGTTTAGATTAAAATAATATAAACAATGTAGACCAGTATAAATGTATTAACGAGATTATCATAATAAATAAAACTTCATCGGATTTAAAATAAATCTGATTTCAAAACATTAGGCAACAAAAACCAAATAAATGGCGGGATAAATGTGGCGGCATCTGCCGGTGGCGGCGCCTGGCGGTGACGGCACACAGTTTACGAGTTCTCTATTATGAGCTCGATATTTGCTATACATTCAAATATATTCGAGCCGTAAACTAATCTAATAAATGAGATAATCAAAACGCGGTAAAACTAAAAATCGGCCAAGTGCGAATCGAACGAATACGAAGGGTTCCGTACCATTAAAAAAATCACATTTATTGTATGAGTGCTCTATTTTGATTTCATTATTTATTTTCAAAGTGAATAAGTAACTAAATATTATGCGTTTATTTCAAGCGTAGCCTTGCCGTTATTAATATCGAGCAAAAAATTAAGTTTGTTGTATGGAAGCACCCTAAATATATCTATATTGTTCTTTTTTAAGTGTTTGTTGTTATGGCGGCAACAGAAATACGTCATCTGTAAAAATTCCAACGGTCTAGCTATCACGTTTCATGAGATACAGCCTGGTGACAGACAGAGACACGGACAGCGGAGTTCTAGTAATAGGGTTCCGTTTTTTATTCTTTGGCTACCTACGGAACTCTAAAAAATATAGAAGGTGTGGCCGCGTCACCAATATGGCGCAAATGTATGAAAAATTGGATGAAGTATTTCACCGCCTGATCCGAACTATGAACTCAGTCATCAATCACTTTTCTGTTGATACATGTGATTTATTGTGATGGTAAACTGTGAAGTGTACTTCGTGTAAAATGCTCTCACATATACAAATCTTCACGCTAGATCCCTGGCGAGGCAGGTGGAGAGTAGTAAATGCAAAGTTTCACGATTCCTACACAGCCTAGCTTCCTCCAAATTCATTACTCTCTACATACAAACACATCCGTATTTTTATTTCTTATTGTTATCCTAAAGACAAAGGCGAACTCTTCCACTTTAAAGAATAAGATCTCTATGCCTGTAATTCTGCCAGAAAATAAATTTATTATTGGTTATGTCTATCTTTTTTTTAACGTAAGTAAAAGAAAGAGTCAAAAGACCTCTAGTCCTGTCAGATTAATTTCTATGTGACGTTTCAACAGACGCTTAGTTTACTTCGGAAAATTTCGATTAAAATCTGTACATATTATTGCGTTATGACTGATTCGACATTATTTAAATTGTCCATCTCTTTCGTTTTTTAATTCATTGGATAAAGCATATGCCTCTCTAAATCTATAACTTTTTATGGTCAAACCTTCGTAACGCACATTATCATAGCGCACGTTTGGACGTGACATTAGAAAGCGCGCGCATCTTTGTGTCAAAAATTTGACAGCTGGCGATATATCATTCGTATATTTTGAATGCTGTGGCTAAGCGCATTGTCCTTTAAAACAATAACCGCGTGTTCTAACCTCAAATATATACGGGTCAATGTTTTTTAGGTTTGTTAACTACAAAACGAGACAGAGTTTCATTAAGCATTTATTTTTTTAGGGTCCCATATTCAAAGAGTAAAAAACGAAATCCCATTATAACGACTTCGCTGGCCGTCTGTCTGTGTGTCTTTCTATCACTAGAATATATCTGATGATCCGTAATAGCTAAATAGTTCAAATTTTCACTCCCCTATGTAAGGCTCCCACCTGTTCCTCCAAAAAAGAATAAGGTCATATTATTTGCAATTCATTATTTTAATAAAAGTACCTAGTCTAATATATTTGTAATATATTCAACATAACAACCACTTCCTTTATGCCAGCCAATGTCATCTATAACTGGTTTTATTAAATTGATAGGTAGTCAACGAATAAAATACCAAACTCAAATCTATGATTATAAACTCTTTTTGACACTAAATTACTTTTTAACGACTATATGTTATCTGTGGATTAACGTTTGCCTATTAAATAAATAATTTTGGATATATTTTTATAAGAATGTTTTGAATATAACTCATAAGTCAAATGTATATTTTGAAACTGCGCTCCTTAGTTTCATATTACATTAACAAATACTTATCATATCTAATACTTTTAAACGTGCATTTCTTGTTTATATAAATAAATAAAGAAATATTACTGGACAAATTACACAAATTGATCTAACCCCAAAGAAAGCAAATTATATGCTTGTGTTATGGGTGTTAGACAACGATGCTAATACATAGAAATACTTAAATAGATATCAAGATAAATTTAATAAACACCCAGACCCGGAAATACAAACATCTATGTTCATCATACAAATGCCTGTCCCCGTCGATAATCGAACCCGAGCGTCACGGTTAGTCGATGCGGTTAGGTGTGTACGCTAGTCACTCGGCCAACGAGGTGGTATGTATTTGTAACGATTGCTGCAAATGTCTTTTTTATGTGAATACACCAACATGCGAAGCCGGGACGAGCTAGCTAGAGAATTATATAATATTTGACTAAAATAAAAACATTGCAACCGAAGAATTTAATAGTTTTTATTAGACGGGATCAAGCAGCTTATTAGTTGTCAAGTGCGGAGCGCGTGTCCGGGGCCATCGCGCGCGTCCGGTGACGCGGCGGCATTCGGCGAGCCACCGCGCGGCAGTCGGGCAACCGGTGACGCGGCGGCACTCGGCGAGTCACCGCACGGCAGTCGCGCCGCGGTGAAGCGGCGGCACTCGGCGAGCCATCGCACGGCAGTCGCGCACCAGCGCCGCGGCAGCACTCGCGCGGTACCCGCAGGCTGCTCGTGTGCACTCGATGTCGGCTGTACTTTACCTACCTGTTTAACTTCGTCAACCTCAACAAATATCTCGAGTATACCAAAAATATGATCATTTTGTTAGGAACGGGACAATAAAAGTGTATGGTTCAATGAACTTTCAAACTCGTCCAAAATTTTAAAAGTTTTTGCATATTATGTTAATTAATATTATAAAAATTAAAAACGTTCACGAGCACCGCTTTTAGAAATGAAAACTTTAAACTGTTTGTGAATTTGAAGCCTTTTTCCCTGTCTTCTTCTCAAAAATCTCAATATTTCCATGGTCTTGATGGCAGTTGTTAATGCCCATGACATTAAAATTAAACATATCGGTAGATGGACCTTAAAAGCCACTTAAGCGTGACACGAACTAATAAGATTTGCCAAAAATCATTTAACGCGCTTAAAAAAATTGTCATTTCATAAACAGAAACACAATAAATACCATAATAAACAGTGATTACGAATAACGACACATTTATATTATATAAACATTTCGTGTCAGTGTGCTAATTGCTATAATCGACTCAACCGATATTGATAACATTTTTAGAGACTTTTGCTAGGTCTGACGATAGGTTGTACATATTTTTTACATCTCTAAGTGACAAGGATAGACTACCTGACTTTTTTTTAGTTTTTGGACAAGTTTTTATTTCTAATTCTATGATGTGGCATTAAAAATACATACAGCCCTAAAAAATATATGGCATAACAGCGTTTGCCGGGTCAGCTAGTGATTCTATAAAATTATCGAACGAATAACTTGTCCCCGCGACTTCGTCTGTACACTGTATACACTATTGCCATTTTTAAACAACTTTAAATGAATTAAATGGTTTTAATGTTACAGTACTGTATAATTTTTCTGGATGTTTGTTACGCGACTCCTCCGCCAATTATGAATAAATATTGATGATAATTTTTGATAAGAAAGGACATGTTTAGAGGAGTAGCATATGTACATTTGATACAGATTGTATAATATTTTATTGATGTGTTGATACTACATAATGAATTTTTTGTGTACTTTGACGACATTATGGTAAAATTTAAGTCGGTTTTTAGCAATTTTACTTCGATTACCTATCAATTAAGACAAAACATAGTTTAAATTTTAATATCCGATTAAAATTAGTCCGTCAAAAAGCAATACCAAAATTGAACATTAAAATGAAGTAGCTTTATTTATCTTAAATTACTCAAATTTGTCACAATTGATATTTATGTTTACGAAATAAAATAATTAAGAAAAGGATGAAGATCCGAATTTACACATTAAAGTAATATTATTTCAATATCTTAAGTTCTGAAAAATACAAATAAATAATCCGTATAGGTGTCGGGCTGATTTGAATAATAGACTAACATCCTACCTGTTAGGCAGGTCGTAAGAGGTGACCATAGATGGATCTGTCAGTGAGACCGCGACCATGACTAAGGTAGAGTCTTGGGACGATTTGCTCGGATCGGCAACATCACCATTGACGCTTTCTGGTTTGAAAGGTGGAAAAACTGGTTAACTTTGTAAGGCAAGTGGCTTACCATCTTAGCCTCTAGAGTGGCAGCACACCGACAACTGCGTGGCGTGACATGTATTTATGACTCGGGTGACCCATCTACTTATTTGTATTTCAATATCATAAAAATAGTCACGACTTTACATCAAAGTTCGTTCGTAGCTTCGTAATTCATACGATATCAACGTTGTAACAGGAGGAAATAAAGATATTGAAACATCCTCTAAGTAAAAATAATTTTAGATTAAAAATATAACTATTTTTCAAAACCAAATTTCAGACACTTAATAAAAGAGTACTTAACAACTAATGTCCACAAATACGTATAGGTCTGCTATAAAAGTGAAACGAGTTGTACCACAATGAAAGTGTAAATGGCCATGCGGCGTGCATTTGCGTTGGCGCTAATAATGGTCTCGCTGCTAGCGGTCACCCTCGCCACCAACTACACTGCTAGCGTGGACACTTTTATTCACACGCTGGCAGCGAGACTCAAACGGGAATCATATCCCCTCATTAGCACCTTTGATATATCTAAAATATTTAAAACAAAACCACGTCACAAATCAGCCCCTCCGAGCGCATCCCCGTACCGTGGCAACGTGGTATTCATGGAGCCGCAGGTAGCCGCTTCGATGCCGTTCAGCAGACCGACCACATTATATGCTAATGCTACCACCGTCACCTCACCGGACGTCTGGATGACCATCTTTAACATTACACCGATAACAACAACGCAATACACCATAGTAGATCAGGAATTTTCTATGACGAAGCAATATAAAACGCCAACTGCAACCGTAAAAATGAAAATTAAATCTCATTATAGTCCAAAGGCCGCAAAAGATAAAATGAAAAATAAAGGCGGTCGGAGGCAAAAAGGTGGCTCGTCTAGGAGTGTCGGGAGTAGTGGATACGACTCTGGTGGAAGGGAGCCCCGGCTGGTCAATGACAAGAAGGCAGAGAATGAAAGTGCGTGGCCCGTGAAGCACGCCGCCGTGCTCGAGGGAGACATCGTACTCGGTGGACTTATGATGGTAAGTAGGGAAATGCTATATAAATTGATAGTACCACAATGTACTCAGAAATTGAGGTACTATCATTTATATAGTACACCGTATATCATGGTAAACACTTTTAGCTTCATTCATAAAACGTTCTCCGCCATTGTGTGTGATCACACACATTGTACACAAAAACAATGTACCTACTCGTAAACATACAAAACCAAAAAAATAAGCAATAGTACGCGAAGCAAAACGGCTTCAATTGAATGTTTTATTTCAATCAGATCGGACAACTTTTTTTAAATGTTTTTCAAATTATTCTGAGTAAGTATTACATTGCCCGGGATTGGAATGTGCCCCAAGTGGCCACGGCTTGCCACCTATCACATCATGGGCCCTATTATCTTAGCTAATCGTCGATGTTGTAAGCTAGCACACCTCTGCCTACCACTTTAGAAATAATAGTCATAAAATTTTTCTTTTCATTTAACTTGAATCTTTTATCCTGATGGGTTCTGCCACAAAGACAATTCAATTATATGTTTGTTTAAAACTAGTTGTACACGCGACTTCATCCGCATTAACGCTTCACAAGAACCGCTTGTCAAATATTTTCCATTTTATTTTGGTATAAATCTTAAAAATATAGGTGTAATGTAAATGTAATTTGGTAGAAACAATGTGAATATTATCTTCCTTACAAAAGAAAATATTTCTTCACCCGAGATCTTCTTACACCTAATTACAAGGTTTTATAAAAGTCGAGGAAAGAAAAATTGTGGAACCTCCGACCCTTGATAATGTTACGTTTGATGTTACTTTATAAGTAAAATATTTAAAATGTTGTTTAAGTACGAGTCTATTTTTATGAAAAAATTATCTGAAATAAACATTTATGAGCGTAAGCGCTATTAAGGGGCGAGAAAATTAGGCCGCAAACTTTTACTTTCATAAATATGGATTTCGCTTTGATACCAAACGCTAACTTAACTTTCGCCACACTTTAATTACCTGGCTTGCTCTTTAAGCATCTCTAATTAGCTAATTAGAGTAATATTTTTAGTTAAGTTCCGACAAGTGCTATGTTTATATATAGATGTCGCTTTCACTTCGTAACCGTCTCCTAGTTGTGGTACATTAACACGCTTTAGCCTCGGTCCGAGCCGACGCCCCTTGTCCGCACATCTCATGCCTGCGGTTTTGCACTCAGAAATAGAACTCGGCCTTACTTTTTTGTATATATTTGTATGAAGGTTAGAGCCCCATTTTTATCAAATACCGACGTTTATATTATTTTCCTAGGTATAGTATTGTTTCGCGCAACTCGTCCTGCGTTTGCTATCGTCGCGTAGCAATGTCGTGTTAAAAACAATACGTTCAAATAGTCAAAAACCTACTCATAGAGGCGCTCTACATGCAGACATCCCCAAACACCTCGGTAACTTCTAAACTACAAAACTTTTTTTTCTTACAAGACTTCGAAAAAAATAGGGCATAATCTATGCAAGAAAAAAATTCAAACTGCGCGTTCCTGAATTACAGCGAAATTTAGATTGCGGCGTTATCCCCTCTCCCACGGGATCGAGGTAGGTTATAGGTTACTTTTTATCCCGTTAACGTAAGGGGTTGGCAGTATAAAAATAAACCTATAACCTACCTTGGAACATAGACTATCCGCTAGCTAAACGGCCGGAATACCAACAGATAGACGGAGAGACAATAATTACCTAATCAAGAAAAAAAAGTAAAAAATGTGTACCTATTATTTCTTAACATCTCTTATGTACATAATTCTTTCTTCTACGTTTTTATTATATGTATACAAATACCTAGATAGATAAATCATGTAGTGTAAGTAGGCAGTCATTATAAGTAGATAATACTCGTAAAAGTTTTAAAGAAAAAATTAGTTTATTTTATTCTTTTTAGCACCTTTAAATTCAATATTTTTAATTATTTTATAAATCGATTTAGCGGACGTACACGAAACACAACCCTTGCCATTGGGAGTGAGGTCCGGGGCGTGTGGACACCACCTAGTTCGTTTTAGAGAACCGAGTGTCGGCTGAGGTAATCAGCACTGAGCAGGCGACCGACCCGAACGCAATCACCCGACGACAACCGCTCTTGTGCGGTTGGTTTAATGTTTCGAAAAATATTTCCCATTACTTGTAACACACTGGCATAAACGTTATACGCACGCGTAACAGACGAATCGAAGTACGTAACATAAATAAACTAACATGTATGTGTCTATATTATGTCTGAGTTTCACTTATTTTACGAATTGAATATTGAAACGAATTGAACTAGCGCCAAAGTTAGCAAAATACTTCAAAATTCACAAATAATATTTAATATTTTGGGGGTACTGGTACCATAAACAATGGGAATACTTGTAGCAGTAACAAGGCCAGCAATAACTGTCCGAGTTGCTCCGGATCACCACTATGTTTATCTACCAGTTGCTACCCACCAGGTAGCTCGTTAGAGACGAGCTTGGATTAACTTGCCCGGGGAGGGATCCTCTACCTCACCTGTTCCTGTTACCATAATGATATTTTCGTGTTCTGGTCCGGAGGATGAGGTAAGTACTCGGCATACTTACACATCAGGCCTCATAGCCACACACAGTGACGTACCTTCAACATCTATGGTGTCTATAGGTTAAGCCTTTCTCTTATATTTTATTATGATTTCAGCTCCCCCTGAGCTGATGCCCCAGGTTTGCCAACTCCCTTATAGATCCGATCCTGGTTGGGAGTTACTCCCCGTTAGTTAATAAATATAATTACAAGATTAACTTATGCTTTATAAATCATTCAAGAAATACAGTTTTAGTTTAAATTTAATGTATTTTTTGTAATCAATTTTCTTAAATCTAATGGTAGATTGTTTATAAGCCGGGGAAGTATGTAAAGTAATGTTCGCTCACCGTACACATTATGAATAAATAAATATTACTGGACAAATTACACAAATTGATCTAACCCCAAGGTAAGAAAATTATATGCTTGTGTTATGGGTGCTAGACAACGATACTAATACATAGAAATACTTAAAAAAATTCAAGAATAAATTGAATAAACACCCAGACCCGGAAATACAAACACTTATGTTCATCACACAAATGTCTATCCCCGTCGGGAATCGAACCCAAGCCTCGCGGTTAGTCGGTGCGGTTAGGCGTGTACGCTAGCCACTCGGCCAACGAAAAAACGGCCTTCGTAGGTATATACAGGAGTGGCGTTGCGATACTCGTGACGATCGTACGCGTGTCTAAAATATAGTGTATTGGTCGCGAGACCTGCAGTTTGCTGCAGGTACTCGCAAATTTGTTAAAAAAAAGTTATCAAGTGAAGATGAAGATGGGAATGAGATGGAAGAGAAAGTAGTTAACTAGCAAACATAATGCGTAGAAGAGGAGATGAAATCAAAGAAACGCATAAGGTAAGATACAGATACAGATAGTGGAGAGTGGGAGAAAATAGAGAAAAAAAAGTAAAGTACAAACTGAACTTAAAAGTAAAGTAATAATTCGAAGTTTTAAAGAACAACTTCCCAAACAATTTGCAATCGCGACACTTTTTTCAAACTTAGGATTTGATGATATTACTAAAGTAAAATACATTAATCCATATAAATTAAGGATGGAGATTCCAAAT
>DVZL01006332.1:0-11445 GCA_018236625.1 Lasaia peninsularis
TTATTCAGAAAAATCTGAAAAACATTTAAGAAAAGTTGCCCGACCCGGGAATTGAACCCGGGACCCCACGTGACTAATATTATATTGACTAATTTTAGAATTACATCATCATGGTATTGGCCAGTGATATATTATAGAAGTTAAAATAAATATATGTAATGCTATTATACATATAAGTATTAAAAAATATATAATTTTGAAGGTATAAGCCATTAAACAGTGGTTTATATGTCACTTGCGTAAATTGTGCTGCAATCGCGTGCAGCACGACACTTTTATTAGTAAAACAATTGCCGCATAATGTATTTAGTATGTAATCCATAGATTATTGATCGATTTGTAAAAAAATGGTATAAAAGGAATTATATCAGGACAGTCATTGTATGTATGTTACATAAAACTAACAATTGCAAGAGACAGACCAAAATCTTTAGCAGAAAAACACACAAATATTTTTAGGGTTCCATACTCAAAGGGTAACAACGAAACCCTATTACTACGTTGTCTGTCTGTCTGTCAACAGATTCTCAAATTTTCATAGATGATGATTTATGTTACCACAATAATTACGAATACTAAAAACAGGATATAATAAATATTTAAACAGATCAAAAGTGTTTTTTTTGCCGTTTTTATAGACAATGGTACGGAATCCTTTTAGCGCGAGTCCGTCTCGCACTTTGCGTTTTTTTTGTTTTTGTTACACTCGTGTAATTTTAATTTCCTTCTATTATCCCATTATACATTTTTTACTCAAAAGTCTTGGAAATACGTTTTTAAGGAAATATTTCAAACTTAACCCCCATCTTAAACTGATAATATTATCATACTGATTAACAAAGAAATAAGTATACTAGATTTTTTTCATTAATAGTTTTGCTTTAAACTTCCATAAATTTACATCAGGTAAGTATAGTACGATAACATCAAAATGAATAAAGCATTCTCATAAATAAATACAAGAGTTATTGTTTACGAACTGCTGCGAAGCGAACTCAGCTAAAACAGGGCTAAAACGAAATCCAACACACAAAGAAAACAAGCACAAGGGAAAAATGTCATATAAAAATACACGCGTTATATTTTCATTCATTTCGTGAGACAAACATTTAAAATATGAACAAACTCACCCTATCATTCCGTCGCACAAAGGACCAACACCGAGCTACCCAGGCTTGTGCCACGCAGTATCGAACCTTATACCCCTAAGCCACATGTGTTAAAATCCCCCGCACCTATATCAATAACACTTATTTCACAAAAGTCTAATTTATTCGAAGCTTTTTGTTATTTTCATTAGAAATTTAAATTGCGATTGCTTTGTTGAAGTCGGGTGCGGCCGAGGAGCTTTGGCCGCGGACTGAGGGCTGAACTGCTAGGGATGTGTCATTCTAGAACATATGACAAAGTATCGAATTTATATAAAGCTTACCTCTAATTTAATCACGTAACCCACCACCCCGCTCTCGATTATATTCTGAAAAATCAAATTTAAAATAAACTCTTAGTTCAAAGTTATTTTTACATATTTTATGATGATAATAATTAATGTTTTTTTTTAAACCTAAACTTAAACTTCTTCTGATATGTAAATCGGATATGTAAATAGTCATAAATATTTACCACCTCTATTAATTATATATTATACATGTTTATGTCTGACCCTTATCGGAGCAATTCAAAAAAAATGCCTTTTGGTGAATGGCGTTTGAAGATTCTTGGATTACTATATTGCATCTTTTTCTTTCAAATAACATGCTCTTAAGTTATGATTGTGAAATTTAAAAGATTTATCTTTCTGTTAGCGTTAACCGGTAGACTATTTATTATCATTTTGTGCCCTTAGCATTTAAAATCACAGTTAACTTGATATATTACTGACTGTAAGATATAATAAATATAAATATAAATATGTATATACCTATTTAAATGTAATAAATAGTGATATTATATCATCATAAGGTGATATTTTGTGAATACTGAAAACGCCTTTAGTCTCTGTCGCAGTCATTAACTTGGTACGATTGAGATGGTAAAATATATATTATTTCAATGCATTTCATCACTATATCGACATAAGCTATTCCCATCACTAAAATTTTATTACGCTTGCGCAGTAAAGTCAGATTAATAAAATAAATACACCAATACTTTAAAATCTATTTTGAATTTCGAAAACTATTTAAATGTATACAAATATTACATAAAATATATTTTTGTCGTTATAACTTGTTTAAAAATAGAATTACAAAAATACAAATAACGATTTAAAACAAAATAAAGTAGGGCAAGTGTATCAACATGCAGTATTTTGATTTGCTGCAATGTTTACATGGAGATGCGGGTAATTTAGTTGAATAAAAAGGTTAGAAGTGTATAAAATCTGATACTATTACTCTTGATCTGGAAA
Source organism: Lasaia peninsularis (assembly GCA_018236625.1). Classification (NCBI taxonomy): domain Eukaryota; kingdom Metazoa; phylum Arthropoda; class Insecta; order Lepidoptera; family Riodinidae; genus Lasaia; species Lasaia peninsularis. The sequence goes on from DVZL01006332.1 coordinate 2,411, forward strand.
TAATTAAGAGTAGGATATTGTATAATCTTTGTTTGTTCGTCTGCAGATATAAGGCGCAAATTCGGCCACACATGGAGTACTGTGCTCACCTCTGGGCAGGGTTTCCCAGCACCAGCTCCTTCCATTTGATTGCACTAAGGTATAGCGTCTCGTATTGCCTTTGAAAGAGTTTTTTTCAATCACCTTGGCTCTTTGCTGTTACGTAGAGACATCTGTTCAATCAGTGTCTTCTACTGCATTTACCACGGGAAATGCCTTGAAGAATTGGTTTGATAGCTGCCGCTGAATTTCACGTTAAGACATCACGACAGAGCTTAAAATACAACGCTTACCACCTTGATGCGTGGCGCTCTTGAAGCGTATGATTCCTAAGGCATTTTGCCTCGTACAACACCTATGTGAAATGAATTACCAGCGGCAGTATTTCCAAATGGATACGACATAGGAACCTTGAAGAAAAGAACATACTCATTCCCAAAAGGTTGGCAACGCATCTGTGATACTTCTGGTGTATCGGGTGTTCGTGGGCGGCGGTGATCACTTACCATCAGGTGACACATTTGCCCGTTTGCCTCCTCTTCTATAAAAAATACAGCCTTTGAAGTGGTAAGCAATTCAAACTTAAATTCCTGTAGTCCAGGTTCAAACCTTGCCATGTAATGAGTTTTTCTAACCTAAGTACATTTTATGAATGATCTTACAGTGAATAAAAATAATGTGAGAGACTCGGATAACTGTATTCAAAAATATATTGATAGATATTGCGGAAATCCATATTTAAATAAACCAAAAATGATTATTTTGCAAACCCCCGCCAAAAAGCAGTATAGTGCGACTCGATCAAGCAATACACACAATAATTTATTTGCAAAGTCCGTTTTGCTTCGCAACCGAAGCATCTTCAGGAGAACTAGACTGCACTCCACTACAATAGAGCTAGTAGACTATTATCTAGATCCAGTATTAAGAATAATCTTGATAGTGTTGTCTTTTAAGCAAAATAAACTGCTTTGCTGCTGTTTAGGAGTAACAATTCACGTTCAGACATCGTACATACACATGCACACAAACAATCAAAACCTTTTTTCTGTCATGGGTTAGAAAGGTAAATGAAATTGATCACAAGTTATTATGTCACGTAGGTAAATAATTGGTTTTTAGGGTTCCGTATCCAGAAAGTAAAAACGGTATCCTGTTACATAGACTCCGCTCTACTTCTATCTATATGTATGTCACCAATCGGTATCTCATTAACCGTGATAGTTACAAAATGAAAATTTTCACAGACGATATATTTCTATAAAAACAAATAGTAATACTAAAACCAGAATAGCAAAACCATAAAAAAATGTGACTTTTTACCGTTTTCACAGATAATAAGGAACGTTTCGTGCGCGAGTCCTACTTGCAATTGCCAAACTTTTATATATCGCACCCCTAGATCTGATGGGAGCTAACTCAAAAATCTCGATTATTGAGTTATGTATATCACTGAATGCTCTACCTGAAAACCTACCGATCAACAAAACGATTGATCTTCAAAAAACGATTAAACAATAATTCAAGAAATCAAAGTAATTTCAGCACACAAAAACGATCGAACTATTTGAATGTTCTAGAATGTTCCGATATTAGAAAAGATAATTGAAATTTGAGTTAGCTCCCTTTAGATCTAGGGGTGCGATATTATGTTTGTTTTCTTCACATATTGTACAAACTTATACCACGAAGGTTTGGCAGGTGACAAGTTTGTAGTTCACTGATGGCAACCCTTTTACCTACATTCTGGCGCTGTCATTACATGTCAAACACACCTTTATTATGAGCTAGCTAAACCCGCGACTTCACATTTTTTTTTATGGAATAAGGAAGCGAACAAACACACGGCTCTCCAGATAGTAGGAGACAACCGTGGCCTATAGACACCATAGTCGTTATAGGTGCGTCGCTATCCTGTGGCCGGGGTGTTAGACCTGGTATACAAGTCTTCCGGCTACCATACCCGGATCGGAATACGACATTGTCATTATGGCGGTAGGTGTAGGAGTTTTTAATATTACGCCTTTGGTTATTAAGATGGACAATAATCGTAATAAAGATAATAATCATAATAACAATAGTTATGGTTAATATTTATTTAATAAGTAAATGATAATAATCTATACAAATAAATAAAATTTTTGTGTTTGGTTGAAATTTGTATAAGAATAAACGCTTTTAACTAAATAATGTATGTAACCTACATACACGGTAGATACACCAAAACAATATATTATTTGTCTGTTTATCTGTCTATTTGCTCGAGCTAATTTCTGGAATGGCTGGACTAATTTGGACGAGATTTTCACTTGCGGATATCCGTGTAATAAGTCCAATCAAAATCAGTCAAGCAGTTCCAAAGATTAGCTGGAACAAACAGACAGACTAAAATATGATTTTGCTAAATGTACCGTGTATACATATGCACTTCGTTAAAACCGTTAGTTCTAATATTACAAACAGACACTTCAATTTTATTTATTTGTGTATAGACTAGATGTTGCCCGCGTCTACACCCACACGATTTACAAGGAATATAAAAGTAAAACTGGGGTAGAGGGGTAAAATAAGGGATGATATTTAGAATGAAACCTCAGCGGACAAAGTTGCGGGTATACGTTAATTTTACTATAAGTAGATCAAACGATACTGGAAGTGTACTGAGGACACCAATTATTGACTACGATTAACAATTAATGAGAAAGTCCATAGTATTTTCCCATGGGAAAATGAACACTGAAACTTACATACGAACCTCTTTTCTGCAATCCAGTAGTGTATTAAGCAATTTATTAGGTATTAATTTTCAAAAAAAAACAAAATATTGTGTTCTCTTCAAATTGTAACCAAACCAAACAAACGATATGTAGCCACTAGCTGTGCCCGCCACTTCATCCGCGTTTTTGTTTAATTATTTTATTTTACACATTTCTAAAGTAAAAGTATGCTAAATCGTTCCTAATGACATCAGCTGTCTGCCAGTGAAAGTCCCATTTAAATAGGTTCAGCCTTTACAGAGATCAGCAGACAAACAGACAAAAAGAAAGGCTGTCTAATTTTTTTTTTTAAAATGTTGTTTTGATATAATATGTACTTTGTAAACATACTCGTACATATACATTTAGTAAAAAACGGTTTTTATAATATTACATACAGACACTACAAATTTATTTTTTTGTATAGATAGTGCATTTATTTTAAAAGTGTAATCAAGGAACTACTGCAAAAGTATTGTTTTATGACTATTGTACGACGTCATAATACGGGTCGTGTGTCTGAAGTAATTTAGTTTAACTACAATTAGAACATTTCCAAAATGAAAGATGTTCGACTAAATGAATTAAATGCCCGAAATTTTATTATTTTTCTAGAAGTTTTTAAAATTTAGGAATCTATGTATAATTTTAATAATTTTAGTCACGTTTGTTCGGCTAAATCGACTAAGCTCCAGTGAGCAATCAATTTATGCTAGTGGTTTACATCCAAATCTCAGTTTTGCAACGCAACAATGTCTAGACACCATGTTTTCTTAGTCGAGACAAGTTAGTCCGCGACTTCGTCCGCGTTGGAATTTAACTATATAAAAGTAAAACCTTAGCTTCTCCTTATTACATCAGCTGTCTGCCAGTGAAACTCCCGTCAAAAACAGTCCAGTTATTTAAAAAATTAGCGAAAATAAACAAACAGACAGATAGACAAAAATTCTAAAAGATATTATTTTGGTATATGTACTTAAATTGTAAACATACAGACACTCTAATTTTATTTATTTTTGTGTATGTATAGATATTTATTTGTATAGATGTATTTCTTATTGTCAGAAACTTTGACACAGAAATGTTTATTTGCATTTAAAAACTGTGTGTGGTCGAGCGCCAAGTGTGTTGGTGCAGTAGGTCCGTGATTTGATTCTCGGGTAGAGCAACTTGTTTGTATCAAATTTTCGATTTACCTGAAACAATCAACATGCATTAGTGCCCAAAATGGCGACGCATTTGCCACTTATTACATGGGATCCAATGTTATCGGCTAATAACGAATGCATATGACGTACCCTCTGCCTACCCCTTCGGCGATATGGGACTGACAATTTTTTTAACTAAAATAATTTAATTGAATACGGCCCTGGTTGACCCATTCGTTAATTTTTTATTTCTCATGCATCCACCTTATTGCAACCATTTCTTTTCTACCCTAATTTCTTACTTAGGCATGGCTTCTACATAAGTAAGCTTTCACTATCTTTATTAAAATGGATTTGTTTTAGAAAGCAATTTCAATATTATCTTCCTTTATTAAGTCTCAAATGCTTTCGTCAAGCTCGTTTTTGATTCCCAACAGGGACGCATTGGTGAGATGACCATAGATGTTTGTATTGCTGATATTTATTACACTTTTCGTCGGTTTAAATATGTATTACTAGTTATGCCCGAGACTTGTTTTATTTTACGCATTTCACAAAAATAGAACCTATTACTTAGAATTTGCTGCCTGTCTGTCTGTCAGCAGGCTGTATCTCATGAACAACGACAATAGCAAGACGGTTGAAATTGCCACACACGATGAATTTATGTTGCCGCTATAACAATAAATACTAAAATATATAACAATAACATTTAACAAATATAATATAAAGACCAAACATCAAGCGTTTTTTATAGAATACGGGAGAGAGACTTTGTGCACGAGTCCGACTGACACTTGACCGGTTTTATTTTAGTTTAAATACATTTTATGTCGTAAGGAAACCTGGATTTATAATTTTGACTTAGGCCAGGATCTGGTATTAGTCGCTCCGTGTAGAAGCTGGCGCCTTTTTTAAATCCCCTAGATTAGAAAGCTGACCCTGGTATCATTTGATACAAAAATAGGATAAAGCTAGGACCAAATATTAATATTTCATTCATCGTTGGCGCTTGGTGAAACTTCCACATATTCATATTTTAAATGATAGACACGTATACCTACTTTTTCACACACAACTTAAGTTTTAGCCCTGATGATGCTGTAAAACACGAAACCGGTCGGTTATTTAAAAATTTAAAAAAAAAGTACCTTCACGCCTATTATCCCCGAAGGGGTAGGCAGAGGTGTGCTAGTATATCCACTACTTCTAAGTCCAGTAGATATTTGTATGTAGATATAGATATTTGAACACACCCACGATTAGCCAAGGTACTAAGTTATACTGTTATTTAAAATATTTATAACTCAAGAATGGCTGAACCGATTTGCTTTAAACTTTATGGCTAGCTTATAACCAGAAGGAACCAGCAGAAAGAAACACAGGATACTGTTTATTTTGTTTCGTTTGGTTTTGTTCTCATTAAGTTTGTGAGGATATCGGATAGGTATGAGAATCGGTCAACATCTACTTTTCATACCCGTAAGTGGGGGCGGCATGTGTGTGTGTTAGTGCTTCATATCTCTTTGACTTTACGAAAAGAAGAAAATATATTATTTTAAAAGAACCGTGATACGAACTTAATACTTTACTAGTTGCTCTGGCAAACCTCATACGACCTGTGCTGAGTGGTAAGAAAAAAAGTAGAAAATCTATTCTAAGACCCTCCTAGAGTACATATAAAATTTCATCAAAATAGATTGAGCCGTTACGGAGAAGTATGGTAGTTACAAGTGGGGTGCAGTTTTTGTAAATTTGTAAATAATCATTATTAAAAACAGAATAAGGAAATTTTTAAAAGAAGGTTCCTTTATTTAATTTTGTTTATTTTTTAGTATGCAGGTTCACTGGCAATAACATGTTGAACAAAAATATAGATATTTTCGAAGCTAGTTGACTCGGACAATTTTTTGTACAACTTAAAATAACACACTCTGAAACCTAAACCATATTTTATCGAGATAGATGAGTCAAAGTAAAGAATAATGTTTTCGCTTGTTAATAGTTATCTTTACTAATACTATAATGAGGAGAGATTTGATTGTTTGTTCATATTGAATAGTCTCCAAAACGACTGGATAATTCGAAAATTTATTTTTCCGTTAGAAGCCCTGACAAACATAGCCTACATTTTACCGCGGTAAAAGCTTCATTCCTGTGGGAAAAGGGTAACAGGAGTACGGGTTATCCTTCCGTACTTACCTATTTCAAATAACCTCTAAATGGCTAAACCGATTAGGTTGAATTTTTATATGGATATTTTAATGGTTTCCTGTGTAATTTAAAACACAATTGGACCCGGCAGGTGGCGCTGCTGTCATTATGTCAACTACAAACTGACCGTGCCAAGCCGGGTCGGGCAGCCAGTACATTCAATAAATATTAATAACTTTTATATCCAGTAACATATTTTTGATGTGTTACTAGTCAGTAATAAAAACTATCCACTGATAGTTCAATTTAATATTTAATATTTCTTATGAAATTGTGTAAATGTATTGCCTTTTGGACACCAAGTCATATTAGTACGACCAATGCAAAAAAGCAAAATAAGAATAACATTATCTTGTTTCGTTCCAGAGTGTATGATAGACACCAGCAACCTCAATGTCTATAGGCCACGGTTATCTTATACAGGTAGAGCCATGGGCTTGTTCGCTATCTTATTACATCCTATTGGTAGCCTAATCCTTTTTACTGATATTAACTTGGTAATTCTGGTACTCAAACTATTCTACATAGAAATGTGTGCTACTTCATTATTTATTCATTTATTATTTTACTAGCTATGCCCGTGACTTCGTCCGCACGCAGGACGGCGACGCGTTAAGCGGACGCATTTCAGCCCAAGCTAAGCACTATTCAATATCAGTTCGATATGTTACCAGAGCTAATTTTAAGATCGTACATATTACGTTATTGACATAACTTCTTTATTTATAAACCGACTTAAATGAAATTAAACACTAAATGTGAAGTGAAGGTGTTTATCACAACATATTTCCGAAAAACTGCATTTATATCGGTTAAACTGAGGTTGGCGTGCACAAACATACAGACATACAAACAGACAAATTAAAAAAACGTTGTTTTACGTTCTCTTGCATATATGCCATCATGTTTTTTAAAACATTTTTTCATGTACAGACAGCGATCAGTTACAGTTTTATTGTATGTAAAGATTTACAAAAATATTACTATACTTACAGGTAAGCCAACTGAATATGTTATAATATTAAGATGGAGTTTTCTTGCTTTTCATGATTGTCCTTCTTATAATAATATATAATATGCATTTTAGCCGAGCCTCCATAGCCGAGCATTGTTGGTATCCAACATCGACGCACAATGTCCCGGGTTCGAATCCCAAGGGCTACTTGTTTTTATAAGATTTTTCATTTTATCTGAAAACATAGCGTTTCCTGAGATTTGACTTATGTCCGATATGGTTACGGCTTTCTTGCCACCAAATCATGAGATCTAACATCGTCAGCTAATTATTATAAATGTATAAGTATGCATCCACGATTAACCAATCCCTTTAGAGATAGGGGCGTGCGACATTTGTAGTAATACTATTTTGTAGGATTCTATAAATACTATTTCGACAACCCTGAACCTCTCCATGCCCGCGTGATGAGACGTTTAACTGATTCATTTGACACTAGTACCGTAGACGGCCACGGGTGAGTCCGAGTAGGGGCGGTAGGGGGGTTCTCCCCTCTTAAAGCTTAGGAAAATGACATTAATATTAATATACATTGCATAATATTTCATTTAAGCTTTCTTAATATTTAATTTCTAAGATTTACATATAGACATACATGCATATCATCATGCCAGTTCCCTTGCGCAGTAGGAGGAGAGTATCCAGAACCAAGTTTCATGATTCCTACATACTACATAGCCTTCCGTGTTCCCAAGTTTTAAATTGTATATTCCATATATAAATATGAAGAATAAAAATGTGTTAGTTTCACTATTTACAACTCGACAACGGCTAAATCGATTTTACTCAAAATTTTGGGAAAGAGGGGCTTAGGAGCTTAGAAACAGAAGATGGACGAAAGATATTTTTTATCTCGTTGTGTTCTGTTCCGTTCTCATGAAGTTTTGTGTGCGTATTGGGGGTAGGTCTGAGTCATACATACCTAAGTGCGGGCGGTACGAAGTTTGCTGGGACAGCTAATCATGTATAAAAATATTTAAATTAATTAATTAAAGTATTATGCTTGTTACACAAATTTAACATGTCAAATGAATGGCAGTGATAGGAATAATAATTTCACTAAAGTACCTGTAAATATTTTTAATAATAAGGATTATCTACCCTTACTTGTTAACTTGTTAGTCTTCGGTAGTAAAATTTAGTTGTATATCTTAATAATATTTAGATACTCTTGCCAAGTTAAATATATTTGATAATAAATAAATAACTACAGCCAACAGTTTAAATCAACAAATATTATGTTACATGGGTATTTAGAAGGTAGTTTGTTTCGTCCATTAATGTATAATGCTTTAATGCTTTACTCAGTCCACTTTAACCTTAATTTATTTTAAAAATTTACCTGATTCTTATAAGCTGTAAATTTATGGCATATTTCTAACAAATTGAGTTTCGATGTATCCCGGCTACGTGAATAAAAAGTTAAAAATATGCACTTCTCGAATAAAATTGCTTCTTAGAAAAATAAAAAGCATTTTTAAATAACATGTTTTTCACCCTATGAGTACGGAACCCTAAACACATTTCCCTAGTGTAAAATTGGAACTTTAAAAAACGTGAAATCCTTAGAACATAAATTGTATCGCTACAAATTATAACATTACGAGGTATTAACGTCTGTAGTAAATCTAATAAGTACTTTTAAATGAGCAATTTTTGTTTCTATATTTATTTATTTATACCAACGAGTTCGGAAACGTTGAGAGCTGTTTCGGTTAAATCGTCGGTATAAATATTTTTTGTTTTTTTTCGATTTCGGATTTCGCTGAAAGAGCAATGACAGCTCTCCATACATCATTTTAGTTATATCCAACATTAGCGTCTATGAATGAAATATATCTAGTTTAATAGAATGTCTTTCAC
>DVZL01006333.1:0-11444 GCA_018236625.1 Lasaia peninsularis
TATTGTGGCAGGAATAGGTAAGGCGGTGGTACCAATCCGGGCGAGTCGTTGCAAGATTCTACCACCTAGTCAATGTCGGGTGTTGGTGACAATAGACCCTGTGCTCACCTCTTACGAGCTGCTTGGGTGGAAGGAAGTTGACCTATTCTACAACGGAACCCGGACCAACACGGAGAATGGTACAGGTGTCGCCTGTTAAGACCGTTTGCCACGTAGAATCCCGGGTTCAATTCCCAGGTCGGGAACCATTTTCTTAAATGTTTTTCAGATTTTTCCGAGTAAGCATTACATTGGATTGGAATGTGCCCGAAGTGGCCTGCCACCTATCACATCAGGGCCCTAGTACCTTGGCTAATCGGGTGTGTTCTAGTATATCTACTTGTCGTGGATATACTAGCACACCTCTGCCTACCTCTTCGGCGATAATAGGCGTGAAGGTACTTTTATATGCATTTTATGAGTGCTCTTACGGTGAAGGAAAACATCGTGAGGAAACCCGGATCTTTTGAATTTGACCCTTCTGGATTGCCGAGGTCAGATGGCAGTGGCCATGCGTTAAAACTGGTGTTCTAGTCAAATCCCCTAGATTAGATAGTCAAACCAGATATAATCTGATAGAATACGGGAAAAGGTTGAGACGAAGAGAGAAAGTTAGGCAAGTATAGGAATATTTTAAATTAGAAAACACATGTACTTTTTCACATATAACTTATTTTTCACATAAACTTAGGTTTTAGCCCTGATGATGCTATAAAAGGCGAAACCGGTTGGCTATTTTAAGAAGTAGTTTTCATTTATAAGTTATATGTGAAAAAGTACATGTGTTTTCTAATTTAAAATATGAATATGTGAAAGTTTCACAAAGCGCCAACGATGAACAATATAGAAGTATAGGAATGGTTAAAGTTGACATTCGATTCTCTCTGCCTACCCCACAAAGGAAGCTATCGTGAATATATGTATGTATGTATTTTCTATGTATATTTTCTTCTATGTATAATGCTTAAAGTTATTACTTCATAATTTATACGACTCAACAAAAAATATTGGAAAAAGTATCCCTAATGTGTTGGTCGTGTGTCATGGTATAAGAATACTCTATACGAAATTATATTCATATGATACACAATGTTAAGCTGATTTCATACTGGTATTTCTTTTAAATAACTGTGCCTCTGTGGTTCAGCGTAAGGCCAGACCATACGCCGAACCACATACTTTAACACACATGGTCCTAGGTCGATTTCCGTGTTGGGCAACTTGTTCATTAAGACTGGGATTGAATTTGTGCCCAATATGTGCCCAACTTGCCACCAGTCACATAATGGTACCATAATTGCACTCGTGTCTTTGTTTATGATTGCAAGGGTAGGTAAAAGTTTTTTCTTCTATTCAGGCGGCATGAAATAACTATTTATTTATGTGTATTTCTTACCATCAGGAAATCTGTCTGCTTGTTTGCCTTCCAATATCATGAAAAAATACACACACACATACACTTTCGTTATTTTTTAATATACTTTATGTCCAATCCAAAATTTAACTGCGACACTGGCAGTTTATATCATTACTTAAATATGTAGGTACACCACCCATTTTCTTATACATTATTATTATATATAATGATATGTTCGATTATTAATAGAAAATGTATAAAAAGATCGCTTCTTAAGTTGAGTCGCCTCTGTGGTGCAGCGGTACAGGTGTCGCCTGTTAAGACCGTTAGCCACGTGGGGTCCCGGGTTCAATTCCGAGGTCGGGCAACTTTTCTTAAATGTTTTTCAGATTTTTCTGAATAAGCATTACATTGCCCGGGATTGGCATGTGCATGAAGTGGCGATAGACTTGCCACCTATCGCATCAGGGCCCTAGTACCTTGGCTAAACGTGGGTGTGTTCTTGTATATATACTGGACTTAGGAGTCGTGGATATACTAACACACCTCTGCCTACCCCTTCGGGGATAATAGGCGTGAAGGTACTTTTTATAAAAAGATCGATTCATAAAAACATAATTTTCTAGTTGATGTAAATAGCGCCTTATATGTCATGTGGGTAAAAGAAAATATAATAAAGGTGACGAAACGTGTACGGAATCCATCGCAAAACTGGCACGCTTACATAAGGAACTGTTATACGAACGACATAATAATTATTACTTTTGATAGTATACTAGCTGTGCCCGTAACTTCGTCCGCGTTGTTAATTAGTTTTTTTATATCAAACATTTCTAAAATAAAAATAGCCTTAGCCATTTCTTATTAAGCCAGCTGTCTGCCAGGGAAAATCCCGTTAAAATCGGTCCAGCCGTTTCAGAGATTAGCGGGTACAGATTGACAGACAAGGATTCTAAAAAATACTGTTTTGGTAAATTTACCTTATAATCATACATATGCATTTAGTAAAAAGCGCTCATGTTGATATACGGGCACTCCATTTTTTTATAGATTTTACTTATATATATATATATATATATGTATAGTATATATTGTACAGATAACCACAAATAAATTTATGGGTTTAGTTTCTATAGACTTCAAAAAGGAGTTTCCCAATTCGTTGTACGACTGTACTCTCAATTGATTTTAATGATATTTAAAAAGTATTTTAAAAATCATTAAAATCAATTGGCATTAAAATCAACAAAGGCAAAAAAGAGTACCTATATAGTAAGTAAATTTACTCAAAACGACAAGTCTGGATGTATGAATGAATGTATGAATGAATGAATGAACTTTTTCTAGTGATTTATCTAATTTTTGTATTTTTTGTTGTGTATGTGTGAGTTTATTTTATAAGTGTTATTATACTACCCGGGCAAGTTGCTGCACAGCACTCTATGGCCAGTGGTTGTGAATCGTTTAAACTTTGATAGTCTCTTACGAGATGTCAGGAAGACAGATGGTATATTCTCCACAGGGACGGACCAACACGGGGAATCTTTAATCTGTGGAAAATGGTCAAAATAACATTTGTCAACTTTAATATTTTCCGTTCGGGGAAGCCCCTAGGCGTATTGAAACTTTATTCTCATATCAAATAACTAATCTAAAGTTATTGGGAGCGCGTCTACGCCCGCTTTGACATTCTACTTACAGTGTGAAATAAAATTCTATATAATTTTCTTTTATATTTTGGTCAAGGATGAAAACGTCGAATACTTGTAAAGGATTTCTTTTTGATTCAATATTCACTGGGTGTCTGGAAATAATGTGATGGACATTGGGATACATGTTCAAGATGTAGATCGAAATAGTTGTCAGGGTTCCGTACTCGAAGAATAAAACGGTATCCTATTACGCTGTCCGTCTCTCTGTCTGTCATCAGGCTCTATTTAATACACCATGATAACTAGGTAGTTAAGATTTTCACAGATTATGTATTTCTATTGCATAACAACAAATACTGAAAAACATAGTGAAGTAAATATTTAAGGGGACCCCACAACAAATGCGATTTATTGCTAAGTTGTTTCCCGACATTCAATAGATGTCGCTATTTTTATTATTTAAATCGCGGTGTAATCACAAGAATATCTATAATTTAATTATATTAATGTAAGGATGATACTCAAAAATTAATTATATAAACTATACATACTTTTTATACGAGTAAATGCACCTTAAATAATTAAAACGCTATTTATTTGCTTATTAAGACAATATTATTTAAAGTTATACTAGCCAGTTACTTTTTCCGGGTTTGAATTTAATTCAATAAAAGTAGTTTAATTACTTCTTATCAAATCAGCCAGTGAACCGGCAGGTCCTCTCAAAAAAATTCTCCTCAAAATCGTTCTATCTGTTTTTGAGATTAGTCGGAACAAACAGAGAGAAATATAAATATAATATAAAATAATATATAAGTATATGTGCCATTATATACGTTACATAGTCTATTAGCTTATATACAGTCACCCTTGTATACACCGCCTTGGCATAGCAAAGGATGCCGGCGCATGGGCAAAGGGGCTACGCGCGACGTAGTTACATCTGCCAAAAATTGTATGTAACGACTATCTAAACGAAAAGAGTTTACATATATACGTATGTATTCAGTAAAAAGCGGTTCTTGTAATTTTATATACATACACACAAAATTTATTTTTTTGACATTTATATATATCGGTTTTACGGCGCTTAAGATATAGGTGTCTACCGATTTTTCGTCGTTTGTATATTTGTGCCTATCGATTTTATGACGTATAGATATAAGTGTCTACCAATTTTTCGACGTTTACATATTTGTACCTATCGATTTTATGACGTATATTTATATATACTTATGCCTATCGTTTTTGCAACGAAGATATTTGTGTCTATTTATTTACGGTGTTTTGTTATTTGTTACCAACGTTGCTCGTTGGTATACGCTAGACGCAACATACTACAACGCCATATTCACTGATTTATATCCTAGATCAATCTGTTATCAACATGGAAATTAATTGAACTCCAATCCAGAACATTTACAGGCCAAACAGATGCATTGGGACGTCGGTTGTGTGTAATTCAAATAACCAGCTTTGTCTTTACTGGCTTCACGCCAGACTAAATGAATTCCGATGCAAAATCCCTACTTTGTACTCTGGTACTTCAAACTTCGAATAGCACCGAATTCAGTCTAACTGCAATAACTTTGTCTGACTCACTAGGATTATGTGTCTTGCACTAAACCTTAGCTTCGGACGTTATCGTATTCCCATATTATATGTTACCTACGGCTGTGAGTTATATTTTGTACAGTTAACGACGCAAATGTATGGGTTACTATTTTTTAGCGTGTTAATAACCGGCTAAGTGCGAGTTGAACCGTTCTGTACCATTATTTATTTGTTACAATAGGGCCAAATGCAGTTATAGATGCCATTAATTCTAATGTTCCAATACAAAAAATATAATGTAAAAACTATTTACAAATCAGCCACAATATGCACCATTTAAAGGAATTCTTTTGATAATCAACAAATTGTTACATAAAATCAAAAATAGTAAACAATTACAACTTAATTTATTTTTCCCTTGTGTTGGTCTGGGTTCACTTGTAGAATAGGCCAACTGCCCTCCACCCAGGCAGCTCGTTAGAGGCGAACACAGGGTTTATTGTCACCAACACCGTGACATTGACTAGGGGGTAGAGTCTTGCAACGACTCGCCCGGATTGGTACCACCGTCTTACCTTTTCCTACCACAATAGCGTCATGCTCGCCATTGACGTTTTCCGGTAGGTTAGCCGGTAAACTTACGCAAGAGGCTTACCATCCCAGCCTCAGATTGGCAACGCACCATTTCCACCTTTGATGTCTATAGGTGACGTGTATTTCTTACCGTCAGGAAATCCGTCTGTTTGTTTGCCTCCCAATATCATAAAAAAAAATCGTTGACCAACACTCATATCACAAATTAAAAATCATACAAACATTTCTTTGATCTGTGAGAGTAGCCTCGGTAGCCAAGTGATAAGCGCTTCGGATTTTAATTTCGATAGTCCAGGTTCAAACCCCGCATTGTACCAGTTTTTCTAACCTTAATTCATTTTTGGGTGCGCTTACAGTGAAGGAAAATATTGTTAGTAAACCTGAGATTTGTGTCCGAATATGCGATGGTGCATAATATTATGTCTGTCTATCTTGTCGGAGATATTAATGTATCATGTAAAAGAAAGTTACAAAAAATGCAACTTATTTCTTATATTTATCGATATTTTTTTAATTACAGGCTGGCAATTATGGTAAACCATCAATAGGACCTAAAGAAGCGGAGAAGAATGTGAGGAACTTCACAGAGGAACAATTAAGAGCTGGACAAGGAGTCATCTCTCTTCAGTACGGCTCAAACAAGGGTGCTACCCAAAGCGGAATAAACTTTGGCAACACTAGACATATGTAAAGTAATACAAGCAAAACGTAGCCAGGTTGCCACTAACTTTTATTTAAATTTCGAATGCAAATTTAAACGTAAAAAGAAATTTAAAATATTCGAATTTCGAATTTATTGATACTTTTTCGACCTGAGCTTCGAGGCTGCCAGCATTTTTTTATTGGATATAATATATCAAGCACTAGAACAGTGTTTATTAAAACTATTAAAACTTGGCTACAACTGAGCTTATAATAACGCCATATAATTTAAGATCTATGATTTATTATTTCTATAGATTTAAATATTTCACTTGTCACGGGTCCAATTCGGACGTTTAGTCTAACGTGTTTCAAATATAATAACTTACAACTAACACTGTAGGTACTTATTTAAAGGAGCTAAATTATTATAAATATTGTAGAGCTTATTTATAAAAATAATAAATTATAGAAGCAGAAAAATTTTTGAATGTAAACAGTACTTATAAAATGTATTTGTGTAGACCAGTGGTTCTCAATTAGTGGTATGTTTACACCCCGATACGCGAAGTTACATATTAGTATCAATTAATATCTATTCGAAAACTTTTTTACCGAAATCTACTAAACAATATAGCATGTTAAGAACTATAATTTAATAACACTTTTTTTCAATTAAAAATCCTTTTTTTGTATTTTTTTTAATTCTTATCCAAAAGAATTATATGTAATATAATTGTTATAAAAATATTCAATATTTTTTCAATTCAATTCAATTGATGTTTTGTCAAAAGTTCGAACAAATGTTAAACACACAACTATTGCGGTAGTTAGAAAAAAAAGGAAATATCAAAAAAAAACTTTTATATACATTTTTGAAGATTATTATGTTCTTTTACACGTATGCGAGGTCTTTTCGATATATTACGGTGAAAAAACTAGCTGAGAACCACTAATTAGATGAAAAATGTTGAATCTCTTTGGATATTTAGAAATCTTGTTCAAAATAATTATTAGCATTTAGCATTCATTCCCAATTCATTCCATTTTGGAAATTTATTTTTGTAATCCTTTTGACAGAATAATATCGTAAGTTTCTTTTGAACTTACTTAGTGATAAGATAGTTATGATTTGAGAAGCAATTAAAGAACTTTTTTACCTCTTTACCAAGAAATTCATAAAACATATTATGCATTCCACGAGCAACACAAAAATGATTTGTGTTAGTTCTTCTATGACAAAATGAGATAAAAACTTTTAATTAATGCTAGATGTCGCCTTAATCAAGTAGATATTTTTTTTACTTTTATCGTGGGACTTATTTACTTGTAAACATTATTAATAAACATTACCTCTATGTTACATTGAGATAATGTTTGATATTTTCATATTTGCGTTTTGAATATCTTTGTAGCATTTGTCACTATTGCTGTATGTTATATACTTAATACAAGATGTACGATTGCATGATAAAATATTTATTTCTATGGGTCTATTTACGTTGGTGTTTATGGATAGTATTCTCATCAAATACAGATATGTCTAGGAAATAAATCCTAACGTATGACGATATTTTTTCAAAAGTCGCTATACTCAGCGACTGCGACAGCGACAGCGTTGTCAAATATTGTCTTCCTATTAACGCATTGACTAAAAGTGATTTGGTTTGAAAATTGAGGTCTATATTACTAATACTAGCCCTATTATTGGTTTCAGATTCATAGTTGTTACACTATGTTATTAATTGTAACAAAATGAACATAAAACCTAATCACACTATATTTTCACTTAGTCGGATTGTCAATATGGCTTCGAAGATTCCATATTTAGTATACAAAAGTAATTTTTAAAACAAATCACAGGACCAAATGTATCTGGTGTTTTATGAATTAATTGCGATTGCTATTTTTGTGCCAATACGATTTAATTGTGTTGGTGAATCTGTAGATTGTGACGTAATTGTTTATATTGACGTAAGAGTATATAGGGTGTTTTACTTTACTAAGTTATTTTTTAATATGGCACTGAACTTTATAATGATATTTGAGCACTTATAAAAGTTATAAATTCTAATATAAATACTTTTATAATATTTTTAAAGAAGTAGTTTAAATGTTCAAAAATATTAAAGAGTATCAATAATTTGGTTCGACAGAATCGTGTCATTATTTTTTGACTAATTTAGTAAGACGTATACAAAAAGATTAATGAATAAAAAAACTTAATGTTGGCATCAACATTTCTCATATTATTCGGCAAAGGATTCATTATATAACCCTAAAAACAACTTCCTACTGCCTATTTAACATTTTGTTTCCTTTAAGACGAAAAATAGTGCACAAAAACGTGTAATAAAATGGTTCTCAAAAAATATGACTATATTAGAAAGATGATGATGATTGGTAGAAATTTGAGAAACCATCACATGTTAAAAGCATTTACGTGTAATCTTATTTTTTAGAATTTGGTCAATACTATAATCGTACTACAATCAATACATTTTAAAATATTTTGAATTCTTAAAATTTTAGCTTTATTACTATATTCCAAAATTGCAATTACTAAGTGCCTTCAAAATCCCTACGGAGTAAGATGCTCTTCGAAGGTTATTAGCCTCAAAATCAAGGCTGCCTTACTTATTATTTATTAAATAACAATTCATTCCATATATTTATTATTTATACTGTGATTAACGTTTTTTTGAAAATAATATATATATATTCATATAGTTATACGAGGAAATGGAGGATGCTTCAGTAAATTCCAAAAGCGAGATACTTTGTGGAAGTACGTAGAATATATAAGTTATCAATATAAATGTGTTTTATTTTTCTTACCAAATTATTTATATTATAAGTAAAAGAAACATCTTGCCTTGATAATTAAGGCAATTGAAAATCGGTTTTTTTCAATCGTTTTTTACTACCGATTGTCGGACTCAAAGAACAACAAAACTTGTGCAAGCATTATCATTATAATAACAAGAATAAATAAGGTACTGTTCAAATTTTATTGATGGTCTAGTACTCTACATTGACATATTCGTGTTCCGGTCTGGAGAGTAGGGTAGACGGTGGACTTGCATATGACCTATCACTGCGGTGATGGAAGAGCGATGCACCTAAAACATCTAGGAAGTATTCCTTAACCATCAGTAAAGTTGTTCGCTATCTTAGTACAAAAAACAAGTAATACGTTGGTGTTGAGCGGGTATTACGAACTAACCAGTGCTCATTTTTTTATTTAATGGAATTTATATTATTTTTGGTTACTAATAATTTTCATGTTTCTTAGGTTCTAATTTTTAAATTTATCAAATAGGTAATTTAAAACTACTGTAACTATTTCAAGTACCATAAAACAATTAAAGCTTCTGAAGGGGATAACATTGAGAACCATTGGAATAATGCGGTACATGGCTTAAGCTTTTGTCTTAATTTTTCGCCATTAAGCTGCAACCATACACTCCTCGGGCACTAAATAACAAAAGTTTCAGATCACAAGTTCGTTGAACACAACTGAAGCTTTTCTTAATTTCTAACGGTTTTTTATACTTTACAGAGCTTGCCTGGTAACATCCAATAGCCAGTTTAAGTTAGAGTAGAGTTAATTTTAGTTAGTTGTTTTGGCTGTAATTTATGAACTACAAAACTTGTGACTTAGAAAACATTACAAGATAATCTGCAAACTATGTTCTATCCAACAACGAAATAATATATGAAATCGGATTGCGTGTTCATTGATTATGAACAAATAAGTGTAGGTAAATCACTACACATTATTCACTTTCTTTCAGACAAAGTCACTTTCTTTGTCTGTCCCTAAATATGCTTAAATCTTTAAAACTACGCAACGGATTTCGATGAGGTTTTCTTTAATAGATAGAGTAATTCAAGAGGAAGGTTTATAGGTATATAATAATATGTATAATATACCCGTGCGAAGCCGGGGCGAGTCGCTAGTAATTTATAAAGGCCATTGCTTACTGCAAACAGAGTAGCTACTTAGGTAAGTTAAGATATATAATTATTGGTGGTAGGTATCTGATGGTAAAACCTATTTATGTAGGATTTTTTATAAAGAAAGTAGGTATATTTAGTCTGTGGACAATTTTCTGGGTCTGTGAGTGTTTTAGAGTTCCGTATCCAAAGGGTCAAAACGGGGCCCAATTACTAAGAACATCAGGGCCCTAGTACCTTGACTAATCGTGGATATTCTAGCACACTTTTGCCTACCCCTTGTAGAATAATAGGCGTGGAGGTACTTTTTTTAGTTATAAGTATTCACTTCAAAATAAACAAGGAATATAAAATTGGTTATTTCAAAAGTACAGAACCTATCGTGCGCGTAACTCGCTGGATTTTTTTCACATTATTACTTATTACTTAACTTATTACATTATTATTGAATGCTTGCTGACCCGGCGCACTTCGTACCGCCCGCAGTTAGGGACCGTATGAAAACATGTTACGCGATTCTCAAACCTACCCGATATTCGCACAAAATTCTATGAAAACGGAACGCAATCAAAAGTATCCTATGTCAATCTCCAGGTTCTGAGCTACCTCTCCGTCAATTTTTAGCCAAATCGATTCAGCCGTTCTGGATTTATAAATAGTGTAACTAACATGACTTTCTTTTGACTTTGAAGTTATAATCGTATATTTTTTCCAGACATTTTTTTTATTTTAATTGGTAAGATTAAATAACTTCAGTGTAGTTTTATAGATAGTTCATTACTGATACTGAGTCACATACTGGGCATTAAAATTATTTATCACTGTCTTCATTATCCCTAATTGTACTGAGTACAATAATAAGTTTACATAGTTACCTATCATTTGTTGCTAACTCGATAATTTCGTCGGCCATTTTGTTTTGTTAGATACAACCGAGAAGCCAGGCTTCAACTGTCTTTCGGTTGAAATGGATGTAGTGATAGGTGACAAGTCCGTCGCTATATCGAACAAAAATCCAATCTTTGGCAAAGTTATGTTTTTCAAATAAACTGATAAAAAAATGTAAGAACAAGCTGCCCTATAAGGAAATCAAATCCGGTACCCCGTACGTCAAAATCCACACACACAGACTCCAAACACAGAGGCGTTAACAACATAATTATTTTTGTTTAAGGTCCTTTAAGCCAGAGACTTATGTAAACAAATAACAAGGCCAGCTTCAGATTTTTTTTTCCGTACCTACTGGGGTCTCAACTATCTTGAGCTGAAGTACTGATTGGCATTTTTTTTTGTTTATCTGTGGGCACGCAGTGCCCCCGCCAAGTCGAGCGGCAGGGCTATAACCTTCCTTTTCTCGAAGCAATTCAAGTCGTTTTTGACAACAAGCTTGAATTTTCTATTAAGCAGGCATGGTATAAACACCGTACATATTTAAAATTTCATTCAATTTGAACCGGCAGTTTAAGAGTTGTAACTTGTCAAACTTTCTTAATTTTGTCATTCACTGACTGAATTACTGACTGACTGACTGACGGACTGACGGACTGACTGACTAACTGACTGACTGATCATCAAAAGTCTAAGGCACTTCTAGCAGACACAGAACCTTCAAATTTGGAATATAATTAATGTTTAGTGTCTACATC